>LS511917.1:65955-79652 GCA_900490845.1 Pristionchus japonicus
GCGAACTCCCGATGAATCCCGGCTTGCCGGAGCGGTGGATTGGCCACGCCCACTTATCATCGATCAGGGGTTCCAAGGGAGAACGGGGTGAATCATAGGGATAGGGGAGAGATGATCATAGTCAAAGCATGTGACAGCTAGCAGAGATGATACTAGACAAAGTATAGCAGAGATACCAAGGATCTATCGATCCTTGACAGTTGTTTGAACATCACGGACGAACTCTCATCAACCGAAAGGAGCAATTGAATATTTTGAGTTATTCGTGAAGCATAACTAGGTTAAGCTGATTGTATATTTTTTAATCGAAAAAATCTATTCCAGACCTCAAGCATGCCGCCCTGGTCCTCTCCACCGAGCCACACGCTCGCATTCTCTCTATCGATCCGTCTGAAGCACTGGCTGTTGAAGGCGTGCTGGCGTATGTGGACGCGAGGGTAAGTCAGACTTGTAGCATCATGCTTTTGTCCCGGGGTCAAAGTATTCTAGAAGTAAAACCCAGCTGACTTGTGTAATTTGGGACCCGTTTATAACAAGTCGTTATAAACTAAACAATAATATTCTCAGGACATCCCTCCTGGCGGTCTTCTCCGTCCTTGCTTGCAGCCCTTCATTCATCTCCAAGACAACGCACCAGTGTTTGCCGATGGAGTGGTGAGTTCAACCCTTCATTTGTCTAGCGAAATAAAGATGATTGTTAATAGTAGAC
This sequence comes from Pristionchus japonicus, assembly GCA_900490845.1. Lineage (NCBI taxonomy): Eukaryota > Metazoa > Nematoda > Chromadorea > Rhabditida > Neodiplogasteridae > Pristionchus > Pristionchus japonicus. Next base: position 66,665 of record LS511917.1, read on the forward strand.
AATTTCATTGCGTTTGATATGTACCTAACGTATCGAAGACACAAAAGACAAGTTGTAGGTCGAGATGATCGGTCAGCCCATCGGCTGCATTGTCGCCGATGATGTCCAGACTGCAAGGAGAGCAGCGAAGTTGGTGAAGGTGGAGTACGAGAAGCTGCCGGCTATTTTGACAATCGAGGTTTGTTCAGTAAGATCTAATGGAGAAGTGATGCGTGAGAGTAAATGCATGATAGGGAAGGTAATGTTGGTGAAAGTCGATTATGAGAATATTCTGCCTGCGATTCTGACGATTGAAGTGAGTGATCCTTTATTAATTTGTGAGTGCGAGAGACTGCATAATGAAATATTGCAAACGTAGGTGAGTTTAGGAAAGGTGGGGTATGCAAAAGTTGCACGCGATACTGACGATTCAGGTAAAGTGGTCCAGCTATGAGACTATAATTGAAATATTTTCTATAAGTTGTCAATTCCATCAATACTGTTTTGCTCTGTAATTACGGAGCAATTCAAACAACTATGAAACATAATCTGCTTCTCATCGTCAACGTTTTCTCAAATAACGTGGGAAATTGTCAGGAGGCAATCGCGGCTCACTCCTACTTGAGCGGCAAGCACGAAATCTACGGCAAGAGCAAGGAAGAGATTGAAGCAGCACTCAAAGCAAGTTGTTCTCTCCCTCCTCCTGGACACTGTGATCATGAGAGGATTATGTATAAACATTTGAACGTTATCGACCGCATTTCCCTATGTGTGTTCCATTCCAGGCCGCTCCAATCCTCCTGGAAGGCGAGTGCTACATCGGCGGACAGGAGCACCTCTACTTCGAGACGCAAAGCTCGGTCGTTGTGCCGATGGAGAACGATGAGTGGTACGTTACCTTAGTGACGCCATTGATATGGTATTTGGTTTACTTTGAACTGTAAGATAGTTTAATATACACTATTGTGTTCTAGGGAATCTCAAGACGAAAATTTCGATAAAATATATTAGATATGGTCGATGATTTTGCTTGTTACCACATTGCAATTTTATCAGTTCAAAGTGTCCTTGTTACCAAAACTGGTATGCACAATGAACTCATTTCAGGACCGTCTACACCTCCTCCCAGTCCCCGAGTGACGCGCAGTACCTGTGCGCGGGCATTCTCGGCATCCCCGCGAACAATGTCGTCATCAAGGTATTCAGCGCATTTCACTTTAACAATTTTGGTTTTCAAAGTAATTTTCAAAGTAACACTAATGAGTTTCACAGACATTGTAAAACACGGAAATGCCTTCGATAGGTGATTCTTGCTACGTGACCTCTTTCAAAAACATAAATATCAGGTCAAGAGACTCGGAGGTGGCTTCGGCGGTAAGGGCACGGGTGACAGGATCCCGCGAGGACCCGCCATGGTGGCGGCGAACAAGCTTCGGTTTGTCCATTTACATATTTCTTTCGTTTTGTTTCATTGAAAAATCATATAGAGTTTCGTGCACAGAAAACATGAAAACCTCGGATATCATCATAATATTGGTTGTCCAATCCGTTTCTTCCGTAGTCTCCAGCGATGGTGGCGGCGAATAAGATACGGTATGAATAAGGAATCGACTAACCACTCATTCTCATGCATTGATTACTACTGTGCAATTAGAATATCAAAGAGGTGTTCATAACGAGCGCCACCAGTCCTATCATTCAAGCCCTTCGTAGCTTCGTAGTCTCTCTGACCGGTGAGAGAGTGTGTGAAATGAAGAGACGATTTCCCGTATTTCGAAAACTCTACAGCAAGCCCGTCTCGTGCGTGCTCCATCGTTACGATGACATCGCTGCGACGGGCAAGAGGCACCCGGCACTGTTCAAATATCGGTAAGGTTTTCGCATTTGTTAGTTAGATTTTAATTAAGAATTGTAAAATGCCTTCCTCTTTTGCGCCAAACCATTAGAATTAATAAGCCGCGACGGGCAAGAGGCACTCGGCACTGTTCAAGTATCGGTGGGTCTTTATTAATGTTCAAACCAAATCGCATTGAACTATCATCATCTATCTTCCCTAAGATATAACAAAGCCTTCCTGAAGCATATCAGAAACTCAAAAACCATACATCATTTAGTACTGATCAATTTACCAGTGCCAATTAACCATTAAATATTACAGAGTGGGAATTGACGAACAAGGCCGACTTCTCGCAGTGCACGTGCAGGAGTGGCTTCAAGGAGGCTACTCGACGGATCATTCTTTATCGGTGAGTGGAAACGGCCTTTGTAAAATTCCGACCTATCCTTATCTGAGCGTTAACGCCTGACATGAATCTCATTATTAGAATTTCATGCCCCTCTTCTTTTGACTTCAATGTTCTTTTGAGATGACCTTATTCTCCTAGGGCGTTCGCTGTCACTGGAAAGCCGGATAAGCGACGACGTTGAACCGTTGCATGATAACAAAATTAAACAGGTAGCCACAGTCATCCAATACGCTGATGCCTGCTTCCGCGTGCCCGCAATGAGAGGAGAGTGCTGGGCGATGAAGACGAACACGTGCTCGAATACGGCGTTCAGGTACTAGTATTGGTCGAAAATATGAGAAATTGTCAATTACCTATTCTACCAGTTGAAAGCCTGGTATCGCAGACCAATAGTTGCAGTATCTCAACTTTCTCTACCTGTAACCTGATTTTCGCTTCAATTACAGGGCCTACGGCCGCCCCCAGACCTTCTTCTTCATGGAGACCCTCATCGCCAAGGTCGCTCAACGAGTTGGCAGACCGTTGAATGAGGTCCGAGAAACAATTGATCTTGAATGGAAAATAAAAGTCATGCTGAATCTGCTGAAATGCAATAATATTTTGTTAATACCACGTTCGTCTCATTGTAATTAGAGTTTGACCGTTATGGAGGTTAAACTATGCTTCTGTAACTCAATGTGAAACTCGCATTTCCAAACCTCAAAATTCCAGGTCAAGAAGCTGAACCTCGCCAGGGAAGGTGACATCGCGCTGTGCGGGTCGAGGTTCAACAATTTCTGCCTGACAGTAAGACTTAGAGTTCCATAAACGAGTCGCCGTCTCTCAATTTCCCATGCGCTCTCACCGGTCAAAGAGGCGGGAGAGTGTGTGAAAGGAAGAGACGACGACCCGTTTATCGAACTCTAGTAAGACTCAGTTCATAATGAACGATTTTTAGAGCATAATGAGTGTACAATACACACAGAAGAAGTAGGTTTGCGATGAACACTTCATTTTAAAGGAATGCTGGACTGCAGTTGAGCGCCTCTCGAACTTCGACACACTGAAGAAAGAGTGTGAGGATTTCAATAAAAGGTGAGTTTTTTGCTCTGCAGTTGAAATCACCTACATACATATGTTTCGAGCACTGCTAAATAGTCGAGTTATCGATTCCAATAGTTTACAAAAAATATATTCATTCTTGAGTTTGCAGTTCATCCCGCATCAAAAGAGGTATTGCTATCTCTGGTACGGTGCAAGGGCTGACGATTCCCGGCTTCATGGAGCAGGTTTCTGTTATCTCTTGATTTTACGCTTTGATCACTTCGCGAATTTATGTTTCACCGCAAGCATAAACAATATCATGCAAGAGGGAGTCTAGTGGCTCAGCAATATTGGGAACAAAACAACAAGAAGTTTTTAAAAAATCGATCAATAAAGAATCATAAATGTAATGGGCTACTGTAGTCCTTTATTTATTGATTCTCAGGGTACTGCTCTGGTACAGTTAATGCTGGACGGTACAGTACGCGTCAATGTGGGCACGGTGGAGATGGGACAGGGTACGGTAGTTTTAATTGGTTACGGTAGGTCGTTATCATCGATTGACTTTATTTTCGAAGTTTGGTACATTTGCAGGTCTCAACACGAAGATCACGCAGATCGCTGCAGCGACGCTCAAGGTATTGATTTTTCAGAAAAATTTTTCGAAGAAGTCGGGAACACTTGATTGAAAATGCACAAGTCTTTCACTTTTCACGATCGTGTGAAACTCAGGTCAATTTGACTAACAATGGATCATTTCACGGATACCCGGCCATATACCCGGCCTTACCGGTGTACAAATCAAGACTTTTACTTCCAGGTGCCCTACGAGAAAGTGATCATCATTGAGATGGCTACGGACAAGACGGCGAATACTGTCGAATCGGGTGGGTTAATTATGCTAATTAGGTTAATTATGCTAATTAAGCTAATTAGGTTAATTATGCTAAATATGCTAATCAAGCTAATTAAATTACTTCCAGGAGGTTCAATCGGCACTGACATTTGCGGGCACGCCGTCAAGGTAATTAATTAACTAATTAACATAATTAATTAGCATAACTAATTAATCACTTTTAGAAAGCCTGCGAGAAGCTCCTTGCCGGAATCCAACCACACATTGAGAAGTGTAATGGAGACTATACAAAGGTTCGTATTTCGTTTAATTTTACGTCCAACCGCATTATCTTTAGGAATCTCCCGTTCTTGCCTCTTTCTAGCAGCTTTATCGTTTGTGTTCTATTTGTAACCTCGTTTTGCTCTAATTTCCGTTTGAATCAATACCGACGTCCATTCAATTGCAAACTCGTCAGTTGCTGTCAAGAAATTATTGAGACTCATGACATTTTCAGCTGAAACCCAACACGTTTTTGAACGAAAAAGTTATTTTAATTCTAGGCCCTCATGTCAGCGTGGATGGCCAAGGTTCCCCTGCAAGCGAGTGAAACGGTCTCGTGAGTTGATCTTTGATCTTTGCTCTTTAGAAGGAGGCGAATTGATCTTTGATCTTTCCAGGGTCGAACGCGAGGCGCATAACATGCCCGAGAACGATCATCTGTACTTCACTTCCGGTGCTGCTTGCGTGATTGTCGAGGTTGATTGCCTGACGGGAGAGCACAGGGTAAGGAAGAGATCAAAGATCAAAGAACATACATAATAGCCAATCGATAAGGTGGAGTAACTTAGTAGAGAACAAATAGCGTTTCAGCTGAAATCATTGAACATCTAGGTGCGAATCATAGATTGGAAAATAAATTTAAATTTTTTTTAGCTCAAATCCGTGGACATCGTAATGGATGTTGGGGACAGCATCAATCCCGCACTGGATATCGGGCAGATCGAGGGAGGATTCATGCAGGTAGCCATATTTCACTTCACAACCTCAGCCGATTCTTATCATGCCCGTCAATGATAGCACCATCGGCAATAATTAACCTCTTGCGAATAAGCATAGTCAGGAATGAACGATGCACCAAAAAGTATTTTATACAGGGCTACGGTCTAACAACCTCTGAAGAACTCGAGGTCGACGACAGAGGAAAGCTGACGAACGCCAGCGTCTACAGCTACAAGGTACTTTTCTAGTTCTCGAATCTCCTTATGAATCACGAACATGAAATACTTTTGAAACGTGCGCTACAACTTCCTATATTTTAAACAGTTTATGAGCTGGAAACAAGGGAGTAAATGTGAAATGTTATAAACGAAAATAATTATGTAATTAAGTAAATCAACCTTTCCAGATCCCCACCGTGCACATGGTCCCGGAGCGCTTCCGCGTGAAGCTTTTCGAGAACGGCCGAAACTACCCCGGGCAGATCTTCAGATCCAAGGTTTTCGATTATGTTTTTTAAAGCTCAATCTTTAATAAATTAACTTGAATAATTAGTTAATTATCGAATGAAGGGAATCGGCGAGCCTCCCTATCTACTCGCTACTGCAGTTCACTCTGCATTGCGAATGGCCATCGATGCATACAGGTTTGGTTTTCAACTAATAAGTGCAATTTATGCAAATACTTCTCCTAGCAGTGACAATAGGCAAAATCAAAAACTCAGAGTTTCTCGGCGATAGTCCTATGCAACGCTAAGACGTCTAAACAGTATCGTCCTAGCATAATCAAATCTTCACCAAAAACGATTTCAGAGGCAAAAGCGACTTCCAACGACTCGATTCGCCCCTCACTGCGAAGAGAATTCTTGCTGCTTGTCAGGATAAATAATCAAATCGAAAATATTTGTAAATTTAAAAATCGATAAAAGTCCTTGAGTATTGCATTGGTCTGAACGATAAGATAGTCGTGCAAAAAGAATTCCAACCAACCGGATTCGAACCAGTGACCTAAGGATCTACAGTCCTCCGCTCTACCAACTGAGCTATGGTTGGAGACGAGATTTTGTTCGTTGCTTTCATATAACACCTTGAGCCAAATTGCGTGATCAAATTCAAAAAAACCCTCATCAAGCTTCCTTTAACTCTCTACTTTTCGCGTCAGACGCGTTCTTTTTCACTTTCTCTTGTTCACTCTTCTATTTCATCATTTGCTTATTTATGGTGTTTTTCGTTGCTAATGTCATCTTTGAGGCGATGGACACAGCAGTCGATTCTGATGTACCGACTCTCCCCACTGATATTATTCGAGGAATCATAGCCCACTCATCTAGTTTCATGGGCGAACTGAGACTGGTAGGTTGCCATGAACTTGTGATTTCGAAATACAGCGCTAGGTCGGATGAGAACCGTCGGATCACCCTCATTAGGTTCTCACCCAGTCGGTTCTCATTCGACCTAGTTCCCGAAAAAAGCGAATACTTCAATATAAGATCGTTAAAAGGTCTCCAATGAGTTCAAGAGTCTGGTGGACGATCATTTTTCAAACCAAAAGAATCTTCCGGAAATCGAAGAGATTTTATTGAGCAAGAACGAGGTAGGTTATACTTTTTATTTGTGGAAGGAGGAGTCAGAAAAATATTTAAATTGTCAATCTGCCTAAAACTGTAGGTATCATGAACCATATGAGAAATCCGAAAACCACACGGTTGTATCATTTGTCTGAAACAAGTTTAGAGAGCTTGATGTGAGAGCTTCCTAGGTTTTTTGCTGACAAAAACAGCATGTATTCGTTGGAACTTTTGCCGTTCCGTGCCAGGCCCCGGACCCTCCAGCTATAGAGGGGGCGGTGCGGATAAGAGAGCTCATATGTAAACCTAAGCAGTAGGGTTGCATGATCGAGATCGAGATCGAGATTATTGCGCGAGACTCGCTCTCCTCCCAATCTCGATTTCAATCTCGCGCGAGACTCGCGAAAGGGTCAATCTCGATTCAATCTCGAAAATGTCGAGATTGAATCGAGATTGCCACTTTCGCGCGCGCCCAGGCATAGCTCGAAGGTTCGACTCCCGCGTAAGACATAGCTTTTGCCGGATTTTTTGCTAGTTTGGATATTGCAAGAGGGTGTGTGTGGAGGAACCTGCCAAACTCTCAGACCATTTCAACCCGAATTCACTTTGTGGCACTGCGTTTTGTGTGAAAAATCGTATTAAAAAATGACCCAAATCGAGAGGAGGCTAATTCGCCGTAACTCGGATCGCTTAGAAGTATTTGTACAAAACGTAGAGTATGATCTAGTCTACCTTGTATTTGAATCTGGAGGTGGTGCTGCAATAAATTGCGAAGTTTTGGCTTGCAGCGCAAGGCACTATCACATTCCCTCGCCTCTTTGATCTACCTCCACTCCAATCTCGATCCAATCTCGACATTTTCGAGATTCTCGCACCCTCTTTGCATATCGCGAGTCTCGCGCGAGATTGAAATCGAGATTGGGAGAAGAGTGAGTCTCGCGCGATAATCTCGATCTCGAACCTGCAACCCTACTAAGCAGCCTAACTCTAAGCAACTTAAACAACATTAGGAATCTAAAGGAGATTTTTCAAAAGACAAGAAACAAAAACAAGTCATGCGATGCTCAATCCTTCAGGACGCCAGCATCAATATCCGAGTAACAATTCACAAAAATTACCTTCCGGCATATAGACATTTCTCCGAATTCACTGCAAGATTTTGGGAAGAAAAAGAGGCTATTTTTTTAAAGAGGGAACATCTCACTTATCTTATTTTCAGCAGTTAGAACTGAGGTTTAATCCATTTATTATTGGAAACATAAATGATGAAATACGATTGGAAAAACTCGCACAAAATATTGGAGTGCATGTAAAATTGCTGCGTTTGACGCGTTACGTAGATTATCCTAAAATCATCAACAAAATAGTGCAAAACCGAAAAATCAATATTTTTAACATGTGGAATATGAATCTCAATGAGGAAGACAGGTTGTATTTTTATAAAACTTATGTAATTCAATGGAATTCTCTGCAGCAACAATTGTATTCGGTGGATTAAAGACTGTGATGTGAAAAGAGTCAGAATATTGTTTAACCTTCAGACGCCCAAACCGCGTAAGTTGTTTTTTTGTGATCTAATTCCAATTTTATTATTTCGATATTCAGGTGAATTTTTGATGACTCTTTGCGGTGTTGTTTATCATTTGAATATATTTACGCGTGGCGATCGCTTTCTTGGACTGGAAAATGAAGATTGGCTTTCGTTTTTAATTGAAATGTTCGCGAAAGGCGTAAAATATGTGGACATAGTCGACAACAGTGGATCTATACACATATCTCGACAGCAATCGGCACAATTAGTAGAGGTTTCGATTAAAACCTATATTTTAGAAATCAAACTGTCATCAAATCAAAGAAATCATAGAACAAATGATTGGTTCATAAATATCGAAAGTTTTAGGCACTTTGCACGCCAAATGCAAGAATTGTTTTGAAAATTGGATACTTTGCGACAGAATTTGAAGGTTCTGAAGGAATGTGGAATGATGTGACTGAAATGTTTGTTGTGAATGGCCACCACGTAAAATGTGCGTTTTATAATTTATATGAAACAAAATGAAGCAATACAATTTTTTTCGCAGACATATTGAGTTATTAGCTCAATCAACGTTTCATGAATATTGTCATGAAACTTATTTTAATTGATTTTAACAGTTCAATTTCAAGTGAAGAAATTAGAACACAAATTAGCATTTTTCGAAATATAATCAACGTTCTTATTATTTTTCAGTTAACAAGGCAGCAGAAGTGGTTCATTCAATCTACATTGTGCATGAGTCAAGACTGGATGACAATTTCTGGAACTAATAAAATAACATTCTCTATCATTCTTTCTACATGAGCATTTGTAGGGATCTACAAATATGTCCTATCCATTTCTTTCTCTGATTTTTTCCAAATGCTGAATCCTTCGTGCAATGAATAAAAGTACTTTTTGAAATCCATTGTTCCTTTCATTCATCTCGACATTTCACTTTGTTTTGTTTCGCACTAATATCAAATTCGAATTCATAAGCGTCCTTTTTGAGGCGCTTCGATTCTTTTTTTAAATTTTGACTATTATTCTCTGGTCTATACCGTGTTTGAATCTATTTAAATTGTGTCTCTAAATACAAATAGTTACTGCTTAGTTGAATTCGATCCGTTAACAGCACCACTTTGGTCAGTGGCGAGACGTTATTTTCAGTAATTGTCCTATCCCGCATTTGAGTCTATGTCTATTTTTTAAAATGAAATTGTCGCTGCTTAGTATAATTCGATCTGTTAATCGAACCACTTTGTATGTTTCATTCCATTCCGCGGGCTATGGAGTGCGCGGTGCGTTGTAAAATAAGTTCAAATGATCACGATTCTTTCGAGGGGGAAAACATAACGTCTCCACCAATGTATATTTTTCGTTAGGTATTCATTCGAAAGAGCACGAAAAACACAATCACCCAGAGAAAGCTGCGCACGCCCTTATCCTAAATTTTTGAGTTATGCCTCCTTGAATCTAGCACTGTTCCGAGCCAATATTTTGACTTCTAGTTTGTTCAGATCGAAAGAGCACGGAAAAAGAGTGGGGTCATACTTAGAACATTTTTTTCTCAAAAATGTACCAGAAGCGAGATAATCGCGATCAAAGTTGGAGATCCATGGAAGCGACTCGGTGCATGGAGCCCCAGAATGATCCTAGCACTATGTGACTTTAAGGGATGCTAGGACATGCCTAGTGGTGTCTAAAACTGATGCTAACTCATTTCATGATTTTCTCTTCATTCCCAAGAATTGCCATTCTAGCTCGATTCTCTCATGACAAGCGTGATATTATGTGTAGTAAATTAGATGTTATAATGAAATAAATCACACAGATTTCCCGCGAATGGAAACATCTAGCAGATGATCACTATTCGAAACCGAAGAAAATTATAAACTCAACAACAATTATCCAGAGCATTCTGCTAAATAGACGAATTGATAAGTTACGTATCATGCAGGAAGAATTCACGCAGGAATACAGGTATCTGGGTACTAGATCGAATGAGAACCGACTGGATGAGAACCGTTTATATTCCGTCAATCTTTCGTCCTCACTAGATTCTCATCCAGTCGGTTCTTATCGGACGGTTCTCAACCGACCTATTTCCGCTATCCGGTTATTATAGTTAGGGGCCACAACGCCCATAACCGATGTCAAGCGATGGGCGCAAAAGTGCGACCAATCTATCCCCCAAGACCCCAATAACAACATGCTTTTTACCGGAAGTCTTTATCTTGCCCCTAAGCTGAGTTAGAGCCCAAAACGTGCACGCGGAAGGCACTGTTTGTAAAGGGAAGAAGGCGAGAGGGGGAGAGGAAGGGGCGGAGCTTATTCTGCTCATCCCTCAAGCTCCAAATGGGCAGAGGTTCCCCCAATCGAGCCGAAGCTGTTCGATATGGCGAGGGTGCGTTCAATCTTATCCGGAGAGGGTGCACTCTAGACACGCCGGGTGATGGATTTGCGGGGGAGCGAGAGGAGGAGGGGGACACATTGTGACACACACGCCCGACACACACGGCCAGTCGAGAAGTTTCACTGCGTTTAGCGATAACCGGAACCAAATAAAATACGCGCGTACTAAAATCTTTAAAAAATGGAGCACAATTCAGGGTATTGATTTTTCTTTGCGTTTTTTGTTCTGAGTTGGTAAGAAGAAAATCAACTATCGAATTTTCAACTTACGAACATTGTGCTCACTCTTGAAATGTGCTTTTCAACGATTTCCAAACCTAAACTTTGAATTTTGACCAGCTCAATGCCGACTGGCATTTTTCGTAAGTTGGTCAATCGATAGGAGGTCGGAATAGCTACACATTTCGTTTTAGAATGAGTGATTTGGTTTAGAATTCGATTTGTGCTCCCTCGAACACGCGAAACTGCCGGGCGCGATGTCATAGGAAAGTGGGCGGAGCTTGCGCTCCCTAATTATAGTATCCAGAAGTTTTTTCAGCAAGACAGTTATCGACTGGGTAAAAGCATGTCAAGTTCAGAAGCTCGAATTGAACGTTGGCATATGTCTGATGAATAGTCCTCGTAAGTCATTGAACCTCATCGGAACACAGCGTGTCAGAGAGGGCGAACCCCTTTGTTCTCCGCGTCCGAGCGCTATTCATGAACATTCCAAGACAATATTTATATGAACCCTATGAAGCATACCCCATATCTCACTGATAAATGACAAATATGCAAATTCGAGATATCAGAGCTTTCAAGTACCGAGTGGACAGGCATGGCTCATGAGCATGGTCGATCAAACCGACTTTTAAAAAATTGCGATAATGCAATTCAATTTGATGGTAAATCGTTGAATATCTCCGAAGCCGTTAATGGAAACCCCCACACCTATAAAACTTTTAGAATGCTACTACTCAAGATGGACGAGAAGCTGGTATCTGACCTGATCGAGTACTGCGATTCGAATGAAGTGAGCAGAGCATTCTCTGATGGGAAGGTTTCCTACCACCGCCACCCGATCGATCGCCCTGCTCACACGCGCCCCTTCAAGATCAAGTTTGAGACTAAGGATCTGCGTGACTCCTTCCTCGCTGGTATTCGATCGAAGAAAGGACGCCCTCCTCCTCTCGTCTCTCCCTCTTCATTCGTGCGACGTGATCTCACTCCCACGCAGCTCAAGATGGAAAGAGAAGCTAGACTGGAAGCAGTGAACAAGAACGTCGAGGCCGGCCATCTCATCTACGGTGTTAGAGACTACTCCCTGATCCAGCTCTGGTGTGCCAATCCAACTTGGAATCAAGCAAATTCCCAACTTGCCTCCAAGCTTGATGGCAAGTTGGAAAAGTACTTGATTCCAAGTTGGATCGGCCAGGGGGCGGAGCCTGGTTACGGTAGCTCTGCCTTGGTTCCTTCCATCCAAAGATCACTATTGATTGAAGACAGCGGAAGCTGCCTTGTAGCGTAACCGAGCCCCACGCGGTAAGACCGTGTGGGGCCGGTCACGTTAAAAAGACGGTCTTGCCGGGACCGTAGCCAGTTAGGCGCCGTCGCGCCCTAGTTCGGGTTTGAGCGAGCTGCGAGAGGGGACCTTATAGGGAAGCTGCACTCTAGACGCGACGGCTTATCCTTTACAACTGTGTCTTCTCTGCGTCTCTCAATCCAGGCACTCTCTCGTACTTGATTCCAAGTTGGGAAATCCAGGTGGAGGTACTGTACTTGATTCCAAGTTGGAAACGCCACTTTGCTTGATTCCAAGTTGGGCTGGCACACCAGAGTATCCCACTCCTTATCAGATATCCATCATCGATGTTGTTGTACATACTCTATTCACTCTTTCGTACCGAATCCAGGATCAAGACCTGCTGTTAACAATTCACTGCCCTGGGCTGATCTTGAATATGATCTGGTGAATATGATCTGGTGAATATGATCTGGTCCTATTAGGAATCCCCGCCCTCTCCCCCCTGGCTACGGAACCTCCCGAGACTGCCGCGACCTCCCCACTGCCGATCATTCCTCTCCAGATGCCTCCGTCCTCTCGTCGTCGCCCTCTCTCGCCCTCTCTCGCACTGATGATCCTCCCGATGACCGCAAGAAGGCTGCAGCCAACGTCACCGTTCGACCCAAGCCGCAGTCCACTTCCCAGTAGGACATCAGCAGCAAGGGCATCCCTCTCTTGTCTATTCATGTTCCCCTTCTTTCTCTCCCCTTGATCTACCCTCCCCCTATTGCATCACCTCTACCCCGCCCTCGAAACCAGCACGCATTACCATCTAATCGGTCTGATCCCTTGTCTATTTACTATGCAAATTGCCGCTCCATAAGATCAAAAACCTCTCACCTCTCCTTCATTCTCTCCTCATTAG
>LS511917.1:103821-119646 GCA_900490845.1 Pristionchus japonicus
GAATCGGACTGCAAAACTTGCGGTCCGCGTGAGAGACGAGCGTTTCGAATACTTGTGCAGCTATGCCGCAGTAGACTCGGCGAAGATGGATTACTGTAGTTGGTGAACTATCGAGAATTGGCGTTATATAAATGGAATTTGGTGTATTTAATTAATTAATGGCATTTGGGTATCGTCTTTCGGTAGAAAGTCGGTACAATTTCCGAGAAAAATATTATATGTTGAACTACAACCTGTTCATCAGCAGACGGTTGAACGAGCACGATCACGAGTAGGGATGTCAGAATTAAGAACGACTCTCCTCATTTTCCACACTCTCTAACCGATCAGGCGGGCGAGAGAGTGTGTGAAATGAGGAGAGTCACTCTTAATTCTGACATCCCTAATCACGAGTTCACCCTAGAGAGGCAGTTGTATGATGAGGAATCTCCATTGGAGATACGTGCTGAACATTTAGCCCATAAACCTGACCTCTCACGTTTTGCAACGCTCTCTGACAGGCGAGAGAGCATGGCGAAGCAAGATATGGCAATAGTGTTGCGCTGTGGCACTACGTCGGATGAGAACATTCGGATGATAACCTACTGGATGAGAACCATTTGCATATTCCGTCTATTACATAACAGTTGTTCTCTCGCCCTCATTAGGTTCTCATCGAGTAGGTTATTATCCGAATGTTCTCATCCGACCTAGAGCCTGCGCTGTCATTGCAGCACCCACTCCTCGCTCCGAGAAGGCCTCCTCAGTGGATACCGCATACTCACGCACGGTCGCCGGGCGATTGCTTTCGAGGACGAAGAGGTTGGCTCTTTTGTTTCTGCCCTGCCGGAACAAGATCGGATGAGAACCGACTGGATGAGAACCAAACACACTTCCTAGCAAACTTCCTTAGGGTGGATCTGCACCGCCCGGGAGTCGAACCAGCGTCCTAGTGATTGGTAGTGATTGGAGCACAACCAATACACTAACCGGGCGGGCCTAACCGGGCGGACTGGATGAGAACCATTTGCATATTAATGAAGGCGGGTTATGCAATAGACGGAATATGCAAATGGTTCTCGTCCAGTCGGTTCTCATCCGAATGTTCTCATCCGACCTAGTACCGCCCTGCCGCCATCGCGCTTTTCCACTGAACGCCCTCAAGGTGATTTTGCGAGCCCGAGAAGATCAAGAAGTGAAGGTCGAACGTGAAAAATAGTTGACCAAAATGAGATCGAAGCCAACTCACATTCTGGAAATCCTTCTCGACCTTTACAGATTCTCGAAATGGTCGGAAAGTGGAACATCACGACTACGGCAAGCTCCGCCGCCTCACTGGCGCTCGCTTGTACGGATTCGCGTTACGTTGCATACGCGTGGGCCTCGGAGGTAGTGCGCATATTAGCGAAATAATAATAAAACGTTCTAATTTCAGGTCGCCTCCTACCTGCAGTCATCGGCAGGGAGCGGCTGCACGCTCGTCGAGTAAGGACTAGGGTTAACCAAACGAAAACGGAAACGAAAATATCGAATCAACTTGACTGATTTACTCTCTTTTCGAAATGCTTGAAATGTAAATGAGTATCGTTTCGAAATGAGAGTCGATTTCGTATCAACATCGTATCAAATATTGGATCGTTTCGAAACGAGACTCATTTTGATAGATTTTCGAACGCGATTCGTAATTTCGAACTTTCAATCCTAGTAAGGACCCCTCCTGTCCTAAAGACCTCAAAACTGTGGCGATCTCTCGACGTTGATGTATCTGTTGTTTATTTCCTTTTTTTAATTTTATTTCTCATTTTGTTTCTTTATTTCCAGAGTGCCACTTGGTGTGCACGAGACGACCGGCTCGAAGGACCTCGATGGTCTGATCATCGCCGGGTTCGACTTCGCCTTCCTCCTGCCCCGTTCGACCCCTCGAGAAGTGCTCGCGTACTTCAACTACGCGCTGTCGGTGTTCCAGAAGGTAAGACGCGATAACACCGGTGACAGTAACAGTGCGATCTATAGCGCAGTAAGTCATTCCAATTCGTATTCAAGTCGGGTTCTGATTTATGTCAGAGCAGGCTGTGAGATACCGGCGCCTACACAATTCTTGATCATTTCCATTTTGCTGATTTCCGCCGTAATCTGAACATTGCAGAGGGAAAGCTTCTACCTCTATCCCCCCGCCGTTCCCGAGCGAGAAGGTATGCCTTCTTTCGTCGCCGTTCAGGTTGGTTTTTGCATATTTCTCAGAATATGATTTCACAATAGGTTAGCGTCTTTCATGAACAGGCCAGCATTCACTTAGCGAAATCCAGCATCCACATATTTGGACGTATAAGTACAAAAACTCGATTTTCTGCTGTTGTACTTCTGGTCTCCCTCCAAAAGCATTAAATCGAGATTGGGGTTGGGTGTGGAGGGAATTCAGATGTTGTGTTCGTCATTTCGTTTTTCCGATGAGACAGAGTGTGGAATGAATTTAACTGAAATTAAACAATGCTTTTAGTTCGGTCAACTGCTCATCCCGGGGATGATCCTTATCGGCGGATGGATCGGTGGAGCCCTGCTACTAATCATCGAGAGACAGGTGGCCAACTGGATCACGTACTCGGTGACTGAAGTGCTCATGAGAATGAGGAGACAATGGTAGTAGGATGCTAGCGCCCGGAGAGGAGAAATGAACATGGATTCGATTATGCAAACGCACGTGAACGCTCTTATTAGGGATGGTTTCGTATGAGGATGATTACTTGTGTCTGAAACAACCGGCATACTCGCGCGATTTGAGTTAGGTATGCGTTCCAATGAACCTTTTTTTACTTTTTCAGACCCTGGAGCGTCCGAAAACAAAATTTATGGAGACACTAGAGTGTAATGTTTGCCATTTCTCCGAATCAATAGTACTCCATTCAAATTTCTCCCTTCCTCTAAATTTCTTGTGTGCAAAGTGAACTAACTGATCAGAACGGAAGAGGAGGGAAGAAATTGATACACCCAAGTGTCTAAGACGAAAAACGGTCCGAGCTGTTCAGATCCACTCTAGGATAGCCCATTGGACAGAAAATGTCATTCTAAAATAGATTTGCTGACTACTTTTTTGCTCTTTCGATTTTATTCTTCTGCTTCTAAATGCGCTTTGAAAACATATGAAAAAAATGCATCTATGCCTGTTTTTCGTGAGAAAATACAAACACATTGACTACTTATTTATGATGATCTTATTTCATGATTGTTCTTGGAATGATTTCGATAGGTGCAATGTGAGTACCATAATGTTAAAAAGCGCAATAATCGCATTAATCGAAAAATTTGTGATGCATCGTTCCAGTGGAAAACAAATATCCAATTTATGATGCATCAGTCCAGTGAAAAATGGCACGAAAATCAAGTTTATGTTTTGCATGGATTTTATTTTCCCGTAAAAAGATCAACTATTGAAAAAACTCAGCTACAAGTTTTCGATCGGTTTTTTTTTTGCAAATAGAGTAGTTTAGGATTCATTATACTGCAGTTTTCAATGTTTGAAGTATTAGGTGCGCTAAATTGGCGAGAACTGATTGTTCGTAATTGCAAAAACCTTTCGAGATTCATTTCGAAAACTCTTCCACCAATGATGATAGTCAAAGACAATGCATGTTCATCTCTCCACTTCATTACCCCCTCCCCCCTCTTATCAACTTTTTTCGTTTATTTGTATCATTATTACCTGTCTTAGATTTAGATTACTTGTCGTAGCTTTAGATTTCTTGTACAGTCTGCGGATGGGAGGACCGTAACCTCTCAAGTAGTTCTAGCCAGATAGGAGGACTGTAACCTCCCCCTCCAGATGTGAGGACTGTAACCTCACAACCCCTTTAGTTTATTGAGAATCCGCCATATCTGTTCCGAGATAAATGTGAGAAAATTGATCGCCTTGTTCAACTCTTAACGAGAATATGTGTGTGAGAGAGATTATCAATTCATTCGTTTATTCATTGAAAAAAATGAAGCTGCTTGTTGAGAAAATTACGCCGGAAGGCTCTTATTTTCCGGCTTCCGGCACCTTAGCGCGCGCCCGGCGAATCTGAAAAGCCCAGACATCATGTATCATTCACAGATTGCGTCTCTCTGCCTGCAATCTAATTTGTTTTTTTTTAAATAAAAGCAAATAAATATTAATTATTAAATTCTGATATGTTCTGAGTGATTTGCTCTAGTCATAGCCGAGCAAGCTCAAGTTACATGATCATTGCAAGACAGCAAAGGTTATGGCACGGACCGGGGATCGAACCCGGGGCTTCCGCTTACCGGGCAGGTGTTCTACCACTGAACTACCCGTACCACCGATGAGCTTGCTCGGAAGCTCGGAAGGTAAGCGGAAGCCCCTGGTTCGATCCCCGGTCCGTGCCATAACCTTTGCTGTCTTGTAATGGTCATTATTAAAATTAAAATTAAATATACCGGTGTCTCGACGGCGAAAGCTGCAGCGAGAACGAGAGTAACGAGCATGAGGACGGAGAGGATCTTCATTGTCAGTGGGACTACTGTCCATCCCCTCCTCCCCCTTATATAGCTGCTGTTAATCGGTTTCGGCCCTCGTCATATCTCCCCTATCTCGCTGCTCGAATCGCTATCTCGGCTTCCATAGCTGTTGATAGATAGCGCCAAGGCGAGAGACGCGATGGCCTTGCGAGAGGTGAAGGGAGTGAGAGAATGCAGGGGTAGAGCACAACTGAGAAAACGGTCACACCAAGCCGTTTGTGGGGCAACGCGCAAGCAACACCTAAGCGGTTCGCCGAACGACTTGCTGTGCAACTTTGAAAGCGGAATTGTTTGTGAGCGCGTGACTCGAGCAATTTACACAGTTCGCATGAAAGAAGAGGAGGTAATTAACAGCACTATTCTAAACGATTTCCGAGTGATGTTCGATAAAACAACACAATGTCTACTTTTCGATTGATCGAATACATTATTACAACGAAAGTTCGGAATGTATTCGCAATCGAACTGTTTGCACCATTAGAGAGGATTTTTCGAAAAGGTTACACTATAAATGAGAGTAAACAATGAGAGTATAAATGACAATCCTCGAGAGTAAACATTTTATCTTTGGATAAATAGATCGAACATTGCAAATCGGATATCATTGGCATTGTAAACTCGGGATTAAACACTTGGGTAGGTTGGTCTGATGGGTTTTGTATCTTTGTGAAAAACGAGTGTGAGTTGCTGGAGTAAATAGCACGAAAACAATGGCAGTACATAGCTTGATAAGTTTGGCCGACTGATAATAGCACTAGAAACCTAGAACCTCCTAATTTGCTTTAGGGGAAACGATATGTCTATATTGCTACTTGATTAGAGTTTAAAACTATTAGAGATGAAAAGATTATTAGTTAAACATCAGTCGGAACGAGCGTTCGCATGTCCACCACGGGTATATTGGTCTGGGAGCGGTACTGGGAGCCAGAACCAGGGCCGGAAACCGCCAGTTGTCCTCCGGATGCGTCTCCGGTCGCGGCCGGCCACTCGGTCGTCTCTGGCGGAGGCGTCGAAGGGCAGTGCTCGACATCGGCGATGATCGAGACGGAGAGGATGAACTTGTCGCTGGAATGATACAACTTGTATTTTACATCCTTTGTAGAAAGGGGGAGAAGGTGAATGTCTGAAGTAGGATGTGTCATCCCTAATCTATCTCAATTGTAGAAGACAGTTGATTCGCCCATTATTAGAATGGGTGAATCATGCATAACTCTCTAAATTGCGCATTACCGATGCACCACTTTATGAGGTTTTACTGAAGATGCAGTGTTAGTTTTGAAGAAGAAAACGAGAAAAGAAGGTACTCACGTCGGGTCATACTTCTTGCAGAGCATCACCAAGGAGGGGTCCTTGCGCTCCTGCAATCGATACGTTATCATTCCTCCATCCATTGATCCACTTCTAGTAAGTTTCAAGCCGAAGCAGCAGCGAATCTTGAATCAAAACCAAGGAATCACCTGCACCAGTGCAGCGATGGTGTAGTAGTAGAGCAGGGACTCGGGCTGGTAGTTGGCGAGTGCGGGCCAACCACGGGAGACGTAGGCCTAGAAAAATATTAATTGAAACCTTTTCGGCATGGACATTTCATAGGCCTGATCCAAAGTTAAAGGAGGGCTAATAGCAAATATTAGATGATTAATCTGCCAACGCAGAACTGTAGCTATCATGAACCATATCAGAAATCCGAAAACCGCATGGTTGTATCTTTTGCCTGAACCATTTTATAGCGAGTTGGCAATGTGCCATGGACGCTTGAAGGACAGGGGAGTGGCGGGAATTTGAATGTGAAAGCATCTCGATCATAATGTGAAATGAGAGGAGCAGTTCCAACACCCCAGTGTAGCGCAGTGGTTAGAGCTCCGGTCAACCTCTCTGAAAGTCGGTGGTTCGATGCCTCCTTCGACCCAGGTTTTTTGCAGCCAATAAATGCATGTTTTCGCCCATTTCTTTGCTAATAGCCCTCCTTTAACGCGATGCTCGCGATACGTTCAATATAAACGACATCTATTTTATGAACCGAATGAAAACAATGAATGCGTTTCACGTCTAATTCATAACGCCTATGCCGTCCATAAAACGATTTTTCTCCTTCCTTCTGAAAAAACGCAACGATAATCAACCATAAGAAAATTACAAACCTGAGCCAACTGGGGTGACGCCAATCTGATGTTGACCGATCCCCTGCCCCTCTTCGAGTATCCCTCCCTCGCCACGCGGGACATCCACCATTGGGCCTCCGTGTCGCCTCGGACCTAGAGTTGATGATATTACACCAGCCATGTTCATTTGACAAGGCAGTCATGGTTATCAGAGAGAAAGCATTGCAAAGAGCGACTTTAACGATTTATACGCAACCTTGCTCTGGACAATTTTGATTAGCGTAGTCTGCGGTGCGGTGGGCGTGTTTGAGCTTTCGTACCTTCATGATCACATCCTTGCACAGTGTGTTGATTCTCGCGAAGGAGCATCGCGGACCGTGCTTCGACCAGTCATTCTGGCGGCAGTGTCGACTGAAAAGTCATTTTGAAATTTCACTGAGACTATTGATGTTTTAGAGCGTCAGAGAGCAAGAGTTACAGCTCCGCGTAATGTGATCGTTGGAATTCAGCTCTCAATCTGTTGCGAACTTTCGATTTTTCCTTCGATTAAAGTTGAACGAATTACTGATATCCTGGAGCTGACTATCACTATCTGGAAACCGTGAAACACATCCCGTTTCCTTGAGAGATGTGGAATATTGACTTACCTGCAGTAATACGTATAGCAGTGCTTGCAGCTGACATACTGCAACCTCGCCGTTGCCAGTTCTCTCGTGCGATGGCAGTATGAGCACCGAACGAAGAGCTTCTCTTCCTGCAAAATGTGTTGTTTAAAACGCGTTCTCTGTAAGAATGCAGGTGAAGCTGCACAACTCTTCAAAAAAGCCTTCAGGTACTCATACTTTGCATATCACGCCTGTAAGGAGAAACTAGAGCTAGATTTCTGAATTATGGGAATGGAGTGAAAATGGTGGAATGAGTTAGAACCGGTTATGGACACCTCTAGGCATGCCCTAGTAGCCCCCGAAGTCCCATTGTGCTGGGATCATCCTGGAGTTCCATGCACCGGGTGGTTTCCATGGATCTCCAACTTTGAACTTCTGGCGCATTTTGAGCGAAAAGTGCTCTAAATATAGTATACCGCATGCTCATTTTTCGTGCTCTATCGATCTATTCAAACTAGAAGTCAAAAAAGTGCTTCTGTACAGCGCTACACTTCAGGATGAATAACTCAAAAAGGTGTTAAAAGGTGCAGCTGCTTTTTCAGTATGTTGTGCGCCTCGTCGAGCTCTTTCGAATGGACTTTTAAAGTCGTGCGTGTGCGAGTTGTGCCACTTTTAATTTTCGACTTGATTTGAATTCATTTTTTTCCACCACGCACCGCTCATTTTGGAGCTCGCGAATGGAAAACCCGGTCCATGGAGCTCCAGGATGATCCCAGCACAATGGGACTTCGGGGGCTGCTAGGGCATGCCTAGAGTTCCCCACACCGGTTCTAACTCATTCCACCATTTTCACTCCATTCCCACAGTGAGCTCGATACTTTCGTGATAGGCGTGATATGAGCGTGATACGTGAGATACTTGTAAATGTTTTTCCATGTGCAACCGACGCAAGACTACTCCCAAACTTTTGTCATCGATGATGGATCCATGGTGAAACATATTTGAGTTGCCGTTCATTTCCGAAGTACAGGCTTGAATGAAACAAATTTTCTCAAGAAATCCCACCTTTAACAGATTCTCAGCCTGTTCCGGTCGCTTGATCACTTGGTCCATCAACATGTAGTTGTGCGTGTAGATCGAAGGACCGTCATGATTGCCTTCGTAGAGGTGGTCGCCTTGCGGGAGGCTGAAGTCATCCACGTGTCTATCAGAAGCAGGATTTGAATCGACTGCTCTAACATTCAAGAGCTACCCTCTAGAAGTGGATTGCAAGATGGAAAACTTACAAAGAACATAGCTTGCACATGATTCCGCTGTGGACTAGAACACCCTGGGGCAGAACTGACTAAGCGCTCTAGCACGCGCGCTTGGCAACTATCCCAACGGGCAACAGCGGAAGCTGAGTACACAATGCTAGTTTGTGCACACACTTCCACTGGTCAGTTGAGCATCGGACCTTTGATCAGGGTGTTATATCAGGAGAAGACATGTTGTAAATATCATCCGCCATGCCCTACAGAAAAGTATCTCTGGAGCTATTTAAATTATCCCCATTATTTTGAGAAAAGCACTCTCTCATTGAATAAGGAAATTACAAAGAAGCAAATCGAATAGAATTTCCGGATCTAATTCACTTGGGAACTGATCTGATGGGAGACATTTGCGTACAAACCTTGTGTCCTCATTGGGGTGCGGGTGCGGCTGTGGATGAGTATCATTGAAGATGGAGTCGAGCACTTCCTCGATGGTTACTCTGCCACCGTAGCGGGATGCTGGAACAAATCAAGATTGAGAAATTGCAAAACGTAGAATTTCTGCGCCGTTAAATTACGCTGTTCATCCTTGTTTATCATTTCAACGATTTCATAGAAATTTTTTGTAGTTATTGATGCGAAAAACTTCGGGAAACAGTTTAAAGGGTTTAGAATACTCACCAGATGACGGCTCTCCCTGCCTCGGCGGGACGAAGGTGTCAGCCACTTCGATGACGCGGCTTCTCCTGGAAATTGCATCTTGATGCATTGATCACACACATTGACAACTATCTTCTTTGATGCACCTTCTTAGAGTTCCTTCGGAACTTCTTCGATTTTCGGCCCAGACTAGACCGCGTTGAGAGGGAAGTGAGGCGGGGAATGAGAAAGGTAGGGATGGAATACTCTGTGAGAATAGTCTGGGCCAAAAATCGAAGAAGTGCCGTTCCTTCTTCGGTTATAGACAGTCTCCCCTTGGATTACCTGTTCCTCGTAATCATCTCCCATGTATCCGGCACATCAGACACGGTGTACCCGGGAAGAGCCCGAGCTAGTGAGGCTTGGTGGGTGGAGGAGATGACCTGAGGATGATTTTTGATCTCTGAACTGCGATTATCGATCAAGCTGAACACAGTTATACTGCTAAGTTACGTTTACAGTATTCGACAACTACGAACCTCCTGAGACAAGGATCTTCTCGCCACAGGGATGGGATGCTCATGATGCATCGGAGATACGACCTACAACGAGGAATTGACGACTGATCGACAGTTACGGTAACTATATACGGTAACATATCGACGATTACGGTAACTGATCGATGGTTACGGTAACTAATCAATGGTTACGGTAACTAATCGACGGTTACAATAACTAAGAGAGATGTTACCAACCCAAGAGGAGGAGTAGATGAAGAAATAAGCATGCCGCATGCGGGGTTGAGAGAAGACATCCGGAGTAAGCCAAGGAAGAGAGCCCGTGTTGTGTGTTCTCGTGTACTGCTGTGTGTTCCCAAAGCGACAGAGGAGGAATACGGTAGCAATTTATTGATCCTTCACGGCTAAGCACAGTATATAGTATGCACATAGGAGATACGGAAATATGCGTGGTGATTTGAGCATCTAGTACTTGAAAGCAGCAAAACATGATTGGGTAGATGTCGATATACTCTCTGCAATTGCTATCACAACACGAAACGGGCTGATTGATATTGGGGGTACGGTAGGGTACGGTATTAGCGAAAGAAATGAGGGGATAAATCATGGTTTCGGGAGAAAAGAAGTAGCAGTGCATGCAACAGAGGGGGGATAGGGAGAGGAGTAAGCGAGGATATTACGGTAGGGGTACGGTAGGTCACAGTGCCACTACCTGTCTGCTGCCCGGCTCCGGCTGTCCGACATGATGAAGGGATGAGCGGCTCCTTCGCATGTCGGCAATCTCTCCGGCGTAGCGATCAAACATGCCGCGCGTGTCGAACCCGCCAAGGGGTGGTTGGGGAGAGCGGAGGGACGACTGCTGATAGCCTCCGTCAGTGTAGGAAAAGCCTCCAGTCGGTGGGCTACGGATGGAGCCCCCGTCGGTGTAGGAGAACGGAGCGCCGTAGCGCAGGGACGAGGCAGAGGGAGGCCGGTCGGACTGGCGGTAGCCCTGTGTGGGGCGGGAGAGGGTGGCGTCGACGTCGGTGGCGCTAGAATGAAACAGTATTGATATTTTCTTCCAGATGTTGAGCGCTACTTGCCAGAAATCATTGTAGTTTCAGATTCAATTGTTTGCAATTTTATGAAGATTGTGTGAAGAAGTTTTGGATTGGTGTGATATGAAGGGAATCAGAGACGTACCGCCCAGTCACTCTATGCTGTTCCCTGTACCACTCGGGCACGTCCAGCTTCTCGGTGGACTTGCGGAAGCGCAGCTCGTGCTCGGAGATTCTGGAATAGATGAAAATATGATGACGTTACGGTATTCGTTGGAGTTCTTCAATGGTAGAACCGGTAAGCGGAGCCCCGGGTTTGATTCATAGTCCGTGCCATAACCTTTGCTGTTTTGTAATGACAATGATGTTATGTTGTTTTGTTTGACCATCTTCATCACTGAGCTCAACAAGCTCGAATATGTTTTGAAGTGCACGCATGATATTTATTCTAGAAAAAGAGATATGGAAAAATCAATTCCTCAAGAGGGCGGTAAAGATGAAGATCTGCTGAAACGCATTTCGCCAAATTCTCCAGGTGTGAAATAGCTTATGTGATTGTTGTCGCAGGACGCAAGTATTGAATAACGAGACTGGGAATAATGATATTCGAACTTTCACCACTTCTTTCCCTCTCTCTCGCGCACTCAAATGCAACACTAAGAAGAATCCCAGTATCGTCCTATGCCAAGAATCACCGATTATCCCCTTCTGCATAATGAGATGATCTTCATCAATATAGCCTATATATAGCCTCGGTTGCAATTCCCTCACCTCGGGGAACTATCTCTCGGATGCCGCTGCAGGTCGTTCTCGGGCACGGCGGATTCCTCGCGGGCCCTGCAGAGATTACACCTTATTAGGCTTTCCGAAGGTTTTGCATATTTAAGACTCTTGTTAGCAACGTACAACAAGATGCATTTGCAGCAATATTTTCGAAATTCAGTTGGAAAAACCAAAACTTACTTTCTGTCCATCAGATAGTCAGCACTCTTGGATCGATTATGAATGGCTCCCGGCGCGTCTCCCACCTGCAATATCGATGAGTCATTGCATGAACATGCATTCGACAGTTTTGTCATTTCGCGCGATTCCACAAAATGTTGATCAATTCGCTTATTTGACTCAGGAGAAAGCAACTACGTAAGGAAATGCATGGCTCCCGGCGCGTCTCCCACCTGAAACATCGATGCTTCATAGCGTGAATAGGCGTTCGAAAAAGATGTCGCCGTCTTTTCCATTTCGCACAATCTCTCAACACACAGGTCGTTCTCTACTAGGACACCTATGTAATGTGAAAATATGTCCATTTCACGTACTCATTTTCAATAGTCAGAGTTGCGGAAGGAAGAGTACAATAGTTCAATCGGGAGCTAAGGTCGTCAATTATTGACTCACCGTGTCCCTCCTCGAGGTTCTCTCCGAGTCAAGAGCGGAGCCAGATCGACGATGAACGTCGTCCAGGTTGGTCTCCTCCGTCTAAAGTTGTGCGTTAACGTTGATATTATAGTTAAGGATATGGTTGAGGAATTATCGTAGACACTAGTTAGGAGGAGTCTATAGTAGAAATGCTACTTCGAAGATTAACTGGTACGATGCTGTCTTGTCGGGGTGTACAAGGTTCAATAAAAAAATATGGGAAAACCAAATGAACGAGCCTTCAAAGGCACTACCGACAAGACAACATGCGGAAGAAAGCTTTTACTCAGAATTACGATAACTACTCTACAATCTTCTACCATGCTCGGGAGGAAAGCGACGACAGCCGGAGGAAAGCGTTAGGGTTGAAAGAGAAGGGTTTCGAAACACGAGTCACCAGCTCCTCCTTGAACAGAGTAGATGGTGACTCGTCTTTCTCACTACATTAGGTAAGGACTCGGGTTACGGAAGCTGCCTTGACCTGTCTCAGCACTGAAGCCATGTCGGGTCTGCCTGTGTCCACATCTGTCTCCAGATACGTAGAGGAGTAGTGCCGTTGACGGGCGTAGAGGTTCGGTTGGGAAGATCGAGACCGGGATCGGTAGCCGGCATATTTCCTCTCAGTCTCGGCAAGCAGCTTCTCGAATTCCTGTAGAAAGCCGGGGGATGGACAACATTGGGATATGTGTGGTGTGGCTAAAGCACGGTGTGGGAGCTTGAGCGCTTGATCTCTGGTGTGTAGCTCCTAAGATTCTGCAGTGATATCTACAAGAGCTGAGAACCAGCATGACTAACAAGAGTACGGCAAATAAAATACAGCTGAAAAACGAACGGAGAGATAGCTCGAGGAGGAAAAGCTACTGGGTGCATCGAATTTTCTCTTATGCTAATGTCATCCGGCATATAGGCTACAACATGCGAATTTGATACTCAAATCGGGCAGAGAACCTACCTCTCCGTACTGGGACGGACCCATTCTCGGGTAAGGCGCTGCCGCTCCATGGTCAGTCTGAGTCCGGTTGAACCCATCATCGTGGAACTTCTGCAGTAGAGGCCCACGGTACTCTGGGGCGGGCCTCTTCGACAAATCGTCGGTGGACTTGTTGAATCGGTCCGTGACAACATCTGAAAGTTTGTCCTCAGTTTCCATTCCGATGAAAGGACGGGGACACCCCTGAACTTTGCCCATCATGCTGTGTCTGTGTGGAGCGAGAGTCGATTCTCAGAATGCTTTATCGGTTGATTTGTAGGACACAAAGTGAAGGCAGTGTGATGCGAAAGAAGAAGAAGAAGAAGTCACATATAACAGCATCAGAATTCCAGCGCTTAGAGGATAAAGCATTCGATCTCTCGGCTCTCGCTCATACAGTTCATGTGCGATTGTGCTTACAGTAATCGGTATTTATTGATCGATCGAAAAGTGCCGGAGTGATTGGCGAAACGACTCTTTCGCTAAGAAAAGAGTCGCTTCACCAGGGGTACGGGGAGTGCGAGGGTAAGAAGCACCAAAGCTACATCGTTCGATATACGGATCTGCTACTGGGAGCTATCACAAAAGGGCTAGACGAGATACGGACACACTAGTTAAGTAATAAAGCGAAGAAGAAGAATCATACAGTTTTGATATGAAGTTTGCTAGAGGTCGGGTAGAAACATGGGGACTGAGACATCTTACATTACTAAGCAACTCGTGCCTTGGGGATAGGAAGAGTTTGTACAGGGATCATGCTCGTGGAACTTCTCTACTTTATGGTTTGTTGCGTTCGAAACGGAATAGCCTATTCACGTGTTCAAGCTCAATCGAGAAAAGAAGAGAAAAGAATGAATCGAGAAAAGAAGTCAAGAGATCTGAACCAAAAAGCAGAGAAGTTCTCAACGATTAGTGCAGTATCATTCACTCATGCAGTGTGGTTAAACGTCCATACCCGAGCTGGTCTCAGGCGCTCCTCCACTCAGGAAATCCTTGCGAGCCTGGTCCAGTCTGGATCTCAAGAGACGACTTGAGGTCCTCGCCGAGCCCCCGTCGTTCCTCGAGAAGATCCTGCCGTCTCTTCCCCGGTTGTAGTCGTCGGGGCCCTCGATGGCGTAGGAGGAGGTGGTGTAGGAGGTGGGGATGAGCCGGTCGTCCACCCACAGGTTGCGATCCACGCGCTCGATTACCTGCAGTTAGTTGTTTAATGACCTTCAGAACGTTATACTTGAATAAGAGTCAAGTCAAGTGTTCCCTGTGAAGTATTGTATTGAATGCTACCAAAAACCAGACAAAATCAAAGTAAAATGCTTCGACAAGGATATGAAGGAATGGTGAAACACAACCAACCTGTCGCTCCACCTTGGTGATCACTTCGGGCTGAGACAGATTCTCCCTCGAGTAGTACGGCTTCCTCGTCAATCGCTCCAGGTTCTCCTTCGAGAAGGGGTCGTGACGACGGCGATCGCGCCACTCCTTAATTAATTAATTAGTAGCAAAACAATAACAGCAATAACAATCAACAATCGTTGTTATTGTTATTGTTGTTGTTCTTTTGGTGATGCTGCTACTGATGATGTTCATTATGACGCTTGCACTAAGAACTAAGTAAGGAGGATTGAAGTAAGAATTCGAAATGCTCTTGTGTGACTAAACTGAATAATATTTAAAGAAAGGTGGGGGATAACATACATGGTCAATCATATTCGGGTGGAGACCTAGCAGGGCCCAGGCTCGGAATGGGATTTCCTCCTCATGGCAGGAGTAGCGCCACTCACGCGGGGAGTAACTCATGCGGAATTGGGAATGCTAGTAAGCCGGTAGTTGGAGGAGAGAAAAGTGTTTGTAGAAAGAGGACGCTAAGTCGACGTATGCTTGTCTGCTTAGCAACAGTTGAGTTCCTAGGTTTTCTGTTGTAGAGCTTTCAGAATGCGATCAACAACTATCAGTGGGACCACAGAAGTGGGAGGAGGGAGAAAGGGTTCATCGAGAAAGGATATTTACCTTATCCGCCAACAACTGTCTCTTCGCCTCCTCCATCTTCTCCTTCTCCGTCTTCTCCCGGATGATGTGGTCGAGCTTGTCGCGCGATCGACGATCGTCCTGGAAAGTGTTCATTTTCAGTGACAAATTTAATTTATTGCATGGCCACAAGATATGGAGCGCACTCTTTTGTGCATTGGAATGAGATAAGTTTCAGTGGATTCATAACTAAGCGACGATGTTGGCAAGCGTTGATTTTTTTTCTTCTTCTTTTTTTTTTCTCTCCTTCTCTCCTTTATTCTGGAAAATTAAATACTATATTTACTCATCGCAGGCATTTCTTTCAAGGGAAAGATTGTAAACAGTCATGACTCAAAATTTTACCAATCGTCGGGCGGCCTCTCGCTCCGCAGCCTGCTGTCTTTCTCTGTCACTTTTTCCCTTTAGTTTTTCCCTCTCACGTTCTTAAGCCTTTTTCTATCCTATAAGCGCTCCAAGCTAAGTAAGTAGGCATAAGTAAAGGCCGAAACGAACCAATCTTCTAGCCGCCTCTCGCTCCGCAGCTTGCTGTCTCTCCCTGTCGCGTATGGCTCTGTTCTCGGCCTCCTGCCGACGGATCTGCTCGAGCTCGTACTCCTCGGCCTCACTGAAGAAGGAAAAAGTAAGAATGTGAAAGGTAATGAATAGGGTTGATCTCTATCTCTAAGGATTATGGTTCTACATTCGATACCCTAAGGTGACCTAAGGCGAAAGATCTGCTCGAGCTCGTACTCCTCGGCCTCACTGAAGAAGGAAAAAGTAAGAATGTGACCGT
>LS511917.1:132479-145601 GCA_900490845.1 Pristionchus japonicus
TCGCCCCTCTCTCACCGCTTCGCTGTCTCCATGTCCGAGAGGGAAACCTCTGCCCGGATGTTGCGCGGCCATTTTTGGAATAGGGGAGTTGTCCCGCCCTCCCAGGGGGGCGTGGGTCCGCCCCCTCCCACCTCTGGGGGATGGGGAGAGAGGGGGCGGGGTCAGGGGGTGGAGCCTGGCACGGAACTAGGAAAGTCCCGAATTACCTCCTGAGCTTCTCCAGAGCCTCCCTCTCAATGCGATCCTGCTCCCTCTTGTATTCATCGTTCAGTCTGTAATTGTATAAAAATTACAAAAGTAATGGAATGAAATCATTCAAGAATCAATAAGGAATCAAGGAACAAACAAGAGAAAATAAAGAGAAAGAATCAAGAAGGAATGCAATCATTGCAAGAGCAGGATTCGAACTCGGGGCTGTCGGTTCAACGAAAGTAAGTGATCGAACCTCCTCATCTCTGCCTCTTCCTTCTCCCTGCGAGCGCGGTCTTCGTGAATGCGTCGTTCTTCTTCCTGAGAATCATTGATCTGATGGGGCTCCGGCGCTTATTTTGTTCACAGTCAATATGAATCGAGGTGAGTTTCACATGCACTATCTGATCGATCATTCGTATTCGCAGCAATAAGATCATCGCACCGAACAGACAAGAATAAGAAAATCAGAAAAAGAGCAACGAACCTCAATGTCCCTCACTCTATTCACCCTGTACTCCACTTCTCTGATCTCACGCGTGTCGTCAGCAGGGTTGTAGGTGATGTACCTAGAATTAGTTTATTAATTTTAATTAGTTAATTGAATGTATTACTATTATCGATTTTATAATGCCCACTATTTTCTTGACATCTCTGAACAGTCGACGCACATAATAGGAAGCGCAGTCTCTCGTAAAATCCTAGTGATTAAAATTCATTTCTATGAATTGAAAGAGGCAAAAATAGATGCTCACCGGCTCATCGCGTCCTACAGCAGTGGAATGATTCACAGAGGTATGTGTTCCCCTCCAAAATGATTCCCCCCCCCACAGTGAGTAATCACAGCGATCGAATGTCGTTCTTATGATTACTCACTGCAAAATCAGTTCCGATTAAGTAAAACCTGCATTTCTATGTTTCTTTGGCCCAGGCTATTCTCACTCATCGTTTGATCGCGTCTATGTCTCATTCTCCAATTCGCAGTGGTCGAAAACCAGAGAAATTCCCAAAAACATGTGCAAAAACCCTCACCGAGTCATGGCTGCTACTATCGTGAGCGATCTTGAAAATAGTACTGTCCTCACGAGGTTACTACGCCGATTACAAGAGGGAGTTTGCTTGTTTACCTCGCTCTCCCATTCTCATCCCCACCTGATTTCCCTCCTCTTTTCTCTGAGTAATCATTGCCGATCGATCAATTGCCTGGTTCTCTCGACCAGAAAAGCGAGAGAGCACGGAAAAGTGAGAGAGTCAGATCATCCATCGATCGATTCTAATGACGCTAGGGAGCGAAAGGGAGAAGAAAATTGCCATGCTCAGTAGGAAGCGAAGGTCAACCATTGGAATGCTCTGTGATTCAACCCACGACTCAAATGGGTTTCTCTCGAGAAGCGAAAATAGCGCAGTAACTGGATGCCAAAATTGTTTGGGACTGTTTGCCTGCGCTGAATGAAAAGGGTTAACGCATCGTTCAACATCTCTAACATCTCTAAGACGAAAATTACACAACATGAACACATCTATCTATTCCACCCTGATGCAGTCGGCGGAGGTCGGCTTCCCAATAAACTGATAGACCCCAGCCTTCCTACAGATCCTACCCAGCTAGCTATCTCAGCAAACCCCAAATTATGAGAAAAGTTGATTCATTTCTACAGGAAGTCATTCTCTTTGTTTCCACACATTCGTCCGCGAGAACTTCTTAGTTACCTCTCAACCGGCGAGCTTGCCCTCAGCGGATTGGACAGTTGCTCCGTGCTACGAGTGATGATTGTGCGTGTGAGCACCTGAATGAGTTATTGATTTGCCATCTTCATCCTCGATTTTTCCATGGTTGCTCGAGGCAATGCCTCTTCAGTGCTGTATTTGACATTTGACGCAAAAATATCCGAACAAAAATATTGAGAATTCATTCATGTTTGAAAGGTTCCGACCACATCAATAGATCTAGCCGACTAAGTGATGTGCCGTCACAGCAGCATTTCGTTAGTCTAAGCGACAGTCACTCAATCCAAGTAGAGGAAGGCTCACCTCTCTCCTGTAGTACTCGTCGTGCATGTCTCCGCTCTGGTCCCTGTGATGATAAGACGCTAGTGAAGCGGACGGAGGCGGCTGCACGGCGTAAGCGTCGCGGGCGTACGCGTCCGCGACGCTGGACGCGGCCACGGATGGCGCGCGAAGCACGGGGATCTCGCGCACGGTAGAGCGCGAGGGCGCGTGAGAGTCGCCCGAGTCCAGCAGGTCGTCTCGCGAAGAGTACGACTGGAATGACCACTCGGTAAGTTAGAGATTGGATGGGGTTAGGCATTGATTGATAATCGAGAAAAGCATTGAAGGAGGTCAGTTGGATCAATAAAAAGTTGTCATAATTATGTGAAAAGTGAGGTGAATTGTGCAAAAAGAAGTGCCGTGATGGTAATTGAGGTGACGTAACTGTCAATTCAATAGTATGCGAAATTCTTGATCCTGATCAATGGTTTCGGTGTGTTTGCGTACTCGTGACGCGGAAAGTTTCAGGTATGTTCGCTGCTCGCTAGCACACAAAGACACAAAGAAACAAGCAACTTCAGGAGGCGATAAGCTCCTACGCGAGTCGCGTATTTGCACAGCGCATGTCAGTATCCTTGAAGACGTCTGCTTCTTTCATCCAGGGACGCTATTGCGTCTCTCCATTCCGAATACTATATCGTTCAGTCTAACGGAGGAGAGCGCAGTAAAAACCGAGGGATGAAGCTTCCCGCTTTTTCGCGAGATGGTGAGTAACGGTGTTGACGCTCAGGAAAGGCGGAAGCGCTTTTGGATACTAGTAGTAAACATGCGGAAACATCGGCATCGAGAGGTGTGCACAAAACCAAGCCGTTACTTCTGTAGTACAGAGTGGTAGTTGTCTAGCTCAACGGGGGACCATCAAGCTAACTCTCTTGTAGCTTCGCTAACGCGATTGTTTTACTGATCAGCGGGGGATTCGGGCGGAAAATGATACTGAACTCTAAGATAATTAAATTCGAAGAGATGAACAGTTTCTGATACTGAACTCTAGCCTGAGAATGATTCCAATGTGCCGCAACTTGCGGATATCTGAGCAATCACAAAGAATAGAAACAGAACAGGAACCACACCATAGTTGCAAACTGACCAAACGGACATGCGAATGGTCTAGAGAGGGACCCCTAGGGGGCGAGTGCATACAATCAATCCCCTTCCCCTTTCACCCCCATGGAGAGACATACACGAGTAATTCCGTTTGCGCAGGTTGCACTACGCGCGTATCATATTTCAATCTCCTGGGGGTAGTAACTACGGCTGGCACCGGGAATTGGTTATGAGCTAGCGCAAGGGCTGATTGCGTATTCTCGTGAAACGTCTTTGATTTCATCAGAAGCATTAACTGAGAATACTTTGAAAGTGCCATTGAACCCTACGGGTTCAACTCGTTTCCACTGTCGCTATTTACTCGTCGGGTGGCACTAAGTTTCTGCCCACTCTCTATCCCTTGCCTGAAGGCAACGTTCGGCCTCTCTCACTTTCTCACACTCTCTCATTCTACTCTCCTACCTGGCAACAGCGGGTATGCAAATGGAGGTGGTGGATAGAGAGGCAGTGCAACCGGAGATTGTTCGTCAAACAAAGGAGGTGACTGGAACCTCCGGGGGAGGTTCAGGGAAACAGTACAATAGGATCGATTGAACCTCTTGTGCACAAACCCTTGATCACGTAACTAGTAGAGTTCGAGAAGCGAGACGACTCGATACCACGGAGCCCCGCAAATGAGGAATGAGAGGGAGGGAAATGCGAAAAATTACCTGCCTCGTTTATCGAACTCTAGTAACTAAACATTGTTCTCAGACGGCACTGACAACTCGAGAAAACAATGGATCGATAAAAAGGCCGCGGCTCAAACGAAAAGCAATTGACTGTTTGGTGCGAGCCAACCATTCGTCCCACCAATTCAATTCTTTTCATTCCAAAACCCTGTACACTAAGAACACAAATCAGACATGAAACATCAGTTAAGGGGAAAGAATCTATAAAGCAGGCGTTTCATGCGAATGGGGTGCGATGGCTTTTGAGGTGAACCAACACACATGCATTGCACACCAATTCGTCACACCGCATGGTCACTCTCCCATTTCCAATCGAAAGTGAATTCGAACAGGTCCTGCCCTCCTCGAATCCCATGATCTCTCGTCTTTCTCTGCCCGATCTCCCCTTTTCGAGTGATCTATGACTACATTCCACCCCATAATCGAGGCAGTGAGGGCCCGGGCAAGGTCAGATCAGCAGGGATGATCTCAGACAGGGGGGGGGGGGGGGGGGGGGTGCGAGGGGTATTGATCCCTGGGGGATCCAGGAGGGTGGTAATTATCGCCATTTGGAAGAGTTCGCGGGTGGATCACGCAAGTTGCAGTCAAACTGTATCGCGTTACACAACTTAAATATCAGTTTAATTGCCCAAGTTTACTACTCTCTATAGCCCTTAGACGGAGTTCCTGCATGATTACCGTGAGCTTGCCCATCACTGACGAAGAAATCTATGTAGAGAAGATGCGGAAGACTTGGCAGGAAGACGGGAAGTGAGAGGCGAGAAAAAGTGGTGGTGAATCGGGGAAGAAAGCTACAGATGGAAAGGAAGAAGGATAGTTTGTCTCTCTCATTTTGCGTGCTCTCTAGACGGTCGGACAGAGCGAGATAGCACGGGGAATGGGGAGAGTCAGACCAAAAGAAGAGTACACAAATGCTGTCGCTTTCAGTGGAGAAGTGAGCTTGGAGCTCGTCCCATACAAGCTTGCGCTTGCGCGATTGAATGGGTAGTGAAGACGAGAAGGGATTGGAGGAAGGAAGGAGGGAATTGGAAACCAGAGAAGGCGATTGGCTACCTGGATTGCGGGAAGCACTACGAGGAGTGAGGAGAGGTAAACCTCAGAAAGCCTTTCATCAGTTGACTGATGAATGTGTTTCAAAGATCTAATAAAGGAATTGAATGTCGTAGGGTTAGTGATCAACGGTCGAGAAATTTGTAAAAACGACAGCGAGAAAGAAATGATCAAGAGTTCTCTTCGAATTAAGGCACTTGAATCCACTCTTCCCGGACAAATGGTTTTGGCAAGGAGCAAAGGAAATACAGAGAATACACCGCTACTGTACTATACCAGGTAGGATAGTCGGGATATAGCCAGCCGCCCTCTCCCCGTGCCGAATGAGCTAATTGATACTCGGTGCAATTAGCGGTAGAGGGGAAGAGGGATAGAGAGGGGGAGCTTATTGTCCTCTGTCTCTCTCACTTTGACAAGATCTCTCATCTCTCTGACCGGATAGAGACGGTGAGGGGAGGGGGAGGGAAGGGAGACAATCCATCCCCTGGGGGGATAGAGGGACAGGTAAACAGTGGTCAGCGCATGCATGGAGTAGAGACAGAGGGATACTACTGTCCGAATAGTGCGAGAGGTAGGGGTGGTGAGACAGAGGGACTCATTTAGAAAATTATCGTTCATGGGAAAATTAAACGCCATTGAGACTTATTGCAAAGCATTCAGGTTGTTTGAAATCACTGATGATGGATTTTAAACGTGCAAATATTAATACGATTTCATTAGAGAAGTAACTCAGAGGCCAGCCCGTAACAGTAGTATGAATGAAGGTTAGGACATTATTAGGATAGAAGAGCTGAGGCCTCACCTTGGTACTGCCTGGACCCCTCTGTGAAGTGTAGATGGGGATGGAGGTGGAGAGAGGAGGCGGAGGAGGAGCCATGGGTGGAGGAGAGGACATTCCTTGGTCTGGAATGGGAGGAGGATTAGAAGCGGTCTCTTCAAACACCTTCTCGCACGTCGAGGGTTCAAAAGATGTTGATTTCTAACATAAAAAATACTTGTATGTGTAGTAATGAGAAATCTCGAATTTCGAACAGCTTAGAGACTGTACGAAAAGGATAGATGATCACTAGAGAGCGAGCACTTTGAACGTTCCAGAGATTATGTCGCGCAAAAGGCAAAAAAGTGCCGGACTATGGAAAGCAAACGTTTTCGGCCTCTCATAGGCTTCAAAAAGCCGCTGAAACCGCAGAAAGAGGGGCTTAGAGGGGCAAAGAGATGCACGAAAGTGGTTTAGCGCGCTAAGGAGAAATCGAGAGGCGAAAAGATGAAGGAAAGCGTGCGAAACAGGGAGCTGAGAACATGGAAAGAGCGGGAGAAATGAACTCTTGAACTGGGGTTTCATAACCAAAAAAATCGCATGTAGTTCCTAAAGTTAGCAAATATGATTGCATGGGATTGAGTTAGGATAAGTCGATTTGAAACGCGAGTCTCTAAAATTGTACTCTAGACGTCAGAGTATGAATGAAAGCGGGGCGAATTCTGTATTGGCTAACTAAAAGGGCATTTCTGCCTATTATTGCGAACAACTTGTTCGATAAAACCGAAATAGCCTTAAACGTGAACTCTACTTGCAAGGGTGAAATGGAGGGGAACGGGCCGAATTCTATGGCCGAATTCTGTGTTGGGTAGCGACGCTCAACGCGAGACAAAGAGTAAACAAGGAGCAGTAAGAGTAGGGAAGGAGAAGCTCCGAGATGCAACTCCGTCTCTCCCTTTTCCGCACTCTTTCACCACTCAAATAGGTGAGAGATTGAGTAAAACGGAGAGACACGGACCCGAGCGTACTGTTTGCTGTATGGGAATGCCTCGCTACCTCTCTACCCTCCTTGGGATGGGGGGACCCTCAAGGTTGAACTCTCCTCTACCTCCTTCTCTATCCTACCATCTTAGGATTGGCGGCAATGGTCGGAATCTCTTCATTCAGTACACTCTTTTGCCTTTCACACTGCTCGAGAAGTGATTTACAGTGGAGAGAGAGGGGATCCAGACGGGAATCCCCCCTGTGTGATCAGATAAAGAAAATGAGCAAGGAATGATGGGCACTGACAGTCGGCTGACCCTTCCTCAAATGCATTCTTCGAACATTAGACAGGAGGCATGCATGCCTAGCAAGAAACAATGCACAGCAAGGCTGATTTGAGGATTGCTAAAACAAGACCGAATTTGCCCCCAACCAACATGATCTCGGAACGCTCAAAATTAGACAGAGGACACCCAACGAGTCATCAAGGGAACCCCGGGGCGCATTTTCTGATGTGCTCGGCCTAGATAAATCCGCCAATTCTTTCTCACACCTCACGTGCACATTATCCGGGAATGGGGTGTGACGAATGGGTGGAGGAATGAGAAGAAGTGTGGGAGGCTAGTTTGACTCCTAGTCTAACCATGTTTGGTGAAGGATACGGACAGAACGACAGTGAGATCGGCAAGGAATTCTAGTTATTTTGCGAAATTGTAAGCGCTAAATTCGCTTGGAAGCAATTTTAAGCTTTTTAGCTCTATTTTGAGCTATGGCTTCCCAAATCATGGTGAGCTATCCCTGTTTTTGAGCAATAGAGGGAAAATGCAAGCGAAGGACGATTGAATCGACTCGGCTCGCGATGCAAGGCGGCAAAAAATCGCCACTCGCATGAGCACATGAGTGCACTTGTGGACAAGAGAGAGAAAGAGGGAGCAGGGTGAATGAAATGAGAATGGGCAGAGGGATACGGCGATAGAGAAGAGATTGAGAGAGGGAGAGGTAGAACGACTTGCTGTCTTTGGCTGGCGAGAGAGTTTGAGGGATCTGGAGATGTAGGGTATCGCCAGAGATGGAAAGGTTGAGGAGGGAAATCAAGAAGTTGAGACGAAACGGGACAAGAAGCCAAACAGATAGGCTTGTTGTTGAGGCTGATTTGGACTGGCCAGCTCCGTTTCGAAGATGTCTCACGAGAAGATCAACAGAAGATCTTCTCACTTTCTCGAACAACAAGGTATGCTTCACACATTCTTGAGAAGGAGGACTGAGTTGACGAAATGTTGCACACGTCTCACGCTGTATATACTAAACTATGCGAAGCCGATCAGAAGGATGAGAGATCATGATCAGAACCATCATTGTAGCATTCTCGTGTGCCTCTGATCTTCTATCAATCAACAATATCAAAGGTCAGGCATCAAGTAGGGAGAAACCACAAAAACCGATCGAGCGCCAGCCTACAGTGAATACCGGTAGAAGTGCACGTTTACAATGGCTAACCGCGCCAGCACACTTGCTTCCCAAAGTCTAAAGTAGCAAAGATACCACTGATGATCAAGGAATCTAAAATAGCCAAACCCGATCAAGCTCCTCGACGAACGACAGCAAGTGTACAGTTACAATGGAATCTGTGAGACGGGAGAGCGAGGCAATGATTCATCCCATCCTCTCTCTTTCCTGCCTCTTTTGGCTCACTTCTCCCCCTCTGGGTGACTCGCCCCGTTTCGGGCGCTCTGTGCGTTATCACTATACATGCTGTGCACCATGCGGGAAATGGTCAGGCTCTCTCCATTTTGCATGCTCTCTTGCCTCTTTGACTGGTGAGAGAGTGTGTCTAATGGAGAGAGAGTTGTTGGTCAGAGAAGGTTAGAAACTGTGCGAAAACGAGAGACCGATATCTGTTGTTTGAGGGAAAAGAAGATGAAACCCTACAGGGCGAGTCATCGATGGAGTCGTTAGAATAATGAAGAGGAGGGATTATGAGTGGGATTGGAGCGCCTTGTCTATTGAACACCCGTTCCATGCACGATTGCCTATTCGAGAACACCGAAAACATGTGCTATACGTTCAAGAAGCTTTGCAAGGGGTTAGAAGACGTTCAATTTCATGAAGTGAATGATCCTACCATTCCTCTCATCCTTCGCAGTGTTCATGCGGCTCTTCGCGGAATCGGAGTAGATTTGGCCTGGAAATTAAGAAATAAAGTCAGTTGCCGTTTGACTACAGTATCCCACTGTACTCTGACTTACCGTATCTCGCAACGCGCTGCATCGAACGTTCCACGTCCACATCAACCGGAGGTGGGGGAGGAGGAGGCGGGGCGGGTCTGGAACATCGATTTTTTCCATACCAAAACCACAAAATTCGAATTTTAATCAAAACCTGCTATATTGCGCGTGTTTGAAGGATGAAATGATCTCAGAACTATATTGCTGCAACGACGTGAATACGCAACACGAATGTTCTGCGCCGCGTCATTGCGCATGCGAAAGTTATGGAAACAGAAGGGGAAACTTTAACCATCTCTGCATCGTCCATTCGAAATATAATACTTTAATTATGCTTCAGCAATTTTACAAAGACCAAAACGCGTTTTTGGAATCAATCTTGCGTCTCTTCTCATTTAAAAACCATTGATAATTCACCTCAACGTGATACTCGCATGGCTCGTCTCCAGTGGGGTCGAAGTGAGCAGAGGAGGTGGCGGAGGCAGATCGGGAGGTGGCGAGGAGTCCCGACGCTCGCGGGTACTGTAGGAGGTTGATTATCGATTATTTAGAAATCAATTGTGTTTCAAATATTCTATGTAACCGAGACAAGGTAATTTAGGGTAATTGTACTCTGTTGTAACGACTTTGAATATCAATATTGTTTTCGAGTTCAGTGTACTCTGTTATATTGGCCTTCGCAAATGCCTTTTGTTCTTGAGCTCATAGTGAGTAATTTTTCTGCCACCAAGTGGAAAATCAATAGGAAAGAGTCTAACAGGGCAATTTGATTGCTATCGCAAACTGGTTGCACCGGTGAAGAATGCTGGCTAAATTTAGTCATTTGCGCGACGAAACGACCGGAGAGAAAGGGTTTGATCGACCGTAGATAGCTTGGTAGGGCTATTTCGACTGGACTAAATTGGCCAATGAGGGAAACAAAACAAAAACCACTCACGATTTCTGCTGTTCCATGCTCTTCTCAACGATTGCGGTCTCGTCGATTGGGTTGGAGGTTATCGATTGATCGAGAACTGAAATTAGCAATCAATTTCCAATTTGAACTGCAAATGACGTTCAATGCCCGTTGACTCAGTGCCATTTCCGCTTGAAAAGAGCAGTTTCGTTCGAAATTCAATCAGAATGAGCGCGCTTTTTGAGAGATGAGTGGTTAGGAACACGTTTGAGAAGGGATTTGAAAGAAAACTATAAGAAAAACAAGAAAAACAACAACAACAACTCACTCGAATCTCGGCTCTCGTTGAGCACAATCGATACCGAATCGAGCGAGCGCGTGTCCTCCCTGCAAACATACGTAATTATAATTTTTTTATTTAAATATCAATGGGCAAAATTGTATGCCTAAATGGGCTTCTTCAAGCCGAAACGCCTTGAAGCACGCGCAAAAACAATGTAAATTGTAGCCCCTTACTCACGGAATTCTAGGCCCTAACGGAAAGGGAAACACGTGATCGAGTGAGCGAATAAAGGGCGAACGATTGAATGGGCAGTGTACTCCAGTTATGGTCAGACAGAACGAGAGATCATGGAATATGGAGAGAGTCAGACGAGAAAGAGGCCATCACAGTGCAATGTTGACCGGATTGCAGACTGGTAGTGATCGGAGAGGATCAAGGACAGAGGGAGAAAGGAACGGATAACGGTTTCCTGTCCGGAATGGTCTATGATTTGTGGCCTAACCGATCAATTGGGCAAGAAAAGGAATCAATTTAGACATCGCAACTGTTAGCCAACAGTTTCGGCAACTATAGTCAGAGAGGCTGGTTGAAAATTTATCATCAATCGATAAAATGAAAGATTTCGACTGATTGAGGCATTGCAACTGTTACCCAACAGTTTGAGGCAACTGTAGTGAGGCTGGTAGGAAAGGTATGCAGGCGAAGAAAGGAAAAGAGACAGGGAGAGGGAGGAAATAGATGGCAGATAAGGCAGGCCAAGGACAGAAGGAGGCGAAATTCCTACTGGGAATGGTCAGACTCTCTCCATTCCGCGCGCTCTCTCGCCGGTCAGAGAGGATGAAGAGATGAAGGAGGAAGGAGGGATAGAAGGAGGAGGAAAAGGGAGGAGGGGTGTTTCAAATCGCAGGCGGGCGTATGAGGGTCAGAGGTATGATCATAGAAAGAAGTATAGCCCTGTTTCGGTTCAGTGAGCATGTCTATGGTGAAAGTGAGTTTCAAATCATGCTAAATTTTGTAAGTCAATCAGTTTTCTCCGGTGTGCTTCAGCATACAAAGTAACCCGCAACAAGTACAAATTGATTTGCAACAAGTGACCCTGGAGCTCCAATGACCAGCAATGATCAATACTGACCAACCAGGACAAGTATGCGTGCATACAATATACACTGCAAGAGTGGACAGAGGGGAGCGGAGAGTATCCCGAGACTCTAGATTGTTAGTGCTGTTTCACCAATCAGAGCTAGTGAGACAGCAGGTGGAATCGAGAGACATGGTACTTTGAGTGATCATAGAAAGCGAGAGAGCAGGGAGAATTAGGAGAGTAGAGTAAGAGTAAAAGAGGAGCGGCGGCGGTTATTGAGGACACTCTGTGATTGGGGCTATAAACGGGAACGAGTGGGGCGCATGATTGCAGGTTGTATGCACCTTTTGGATGGTCGCCTTCATTTGAAATATATTTCCCGATATAGATCAAAAGCATTGATGAGCCTAATACAACTATACGGCATATAAAAAAGAACAAGCATGATTGCCAGTCCAAAGACATTGCCGGAGAATGTAAGATACGTAGATACGATCGTTAATGTTTTCGTATTTACTATGCAAATGCGGAAACTAATCGAGATTCAATTGGCCAAAAATATCATAAAATTGCAAAGACGCACGAAATTGCCATCAACACCAGCGGTCAATAGCGATTAGGAGAAAAGAGAGATAAGGATAGGCGCCGAAGGAATTTGAAAGGTGCGATTCAAAAGTGTCGATTAGAAACAACAAGAACTAGAAATAGGCTGATGAAGAGAAAGGCAGTTTCTAGTCCTAGTCGATAGTGACTAGGCAAGACAGGTGAAAAACTACAAGCTCTCGAGTCTTACATTCGCGGCAAAATGTGAAATTTTGCGATTTTGAGGTCAAATCCAGCAGAACATAGGTGAAGAACGATTTGATAGGGTCAAAAATGCAAAGTAATACCACGGCACGTTACGAAAGAGGGAGACGACCCATTTTTTGCCGCGACGCGTGGGCCTTTCCCGGGCGTTTTGCCGTTCAAACAGAGTGACAAGGTTGCTTAACATGGCGCCGAAGTGCCACGTTTCGCAACGATTTCACTCCCCTTTCGAAATATTTCGCAAGGCTATGTATAGACAGCGTGCACTCTAGGCGCGACGGGTAAGGTACCGGGGGCGCTTTCGCAATCACGCGTCGCGGTCTTTTCATGGGCACTCGTAACGGGCCGTGATACGGCACTCACATCGGAGTTGGCCTCGTACTTTCGTACACGATCTCCTCGGTCTGGTCGCGATCCGCGTCGTTGTGCGAGAAGGAGGTCTGGAATTTAATTAATTAATTAATTAATTAATTAATTAATTTTAAATTGTTTAAAATTAATATTATTACGCACTGGCAGGCTACAAGAGGAGCGTTTTTTGGGCTACGGGGATAGTAGGATTGTTTTTTAAGGTACAATGACGCATCCTAGTGTACGAATCCAAAATTACGATTTTTCGACGATAAAAATCATATTCGAGCAAAAACGACAAAAACGAGGTGTCTGTACTTTTTGCCAGTGTTGTTTCAATATTACGATTTTTCGACTGTAAAAATCATATTCGAGCAAAAAAACGATGAGGTGACTCGGTTGCACAGCGCGGCACAGGATGCGCAAAATATCGCCAGGCTGACTCAGAGGGAAGGAGAGACAGTGCATCTCTAAAATTAGAGACCCCAAGGTCATTGATCGAAATCGTCGTGATGGGTATTTGAGGTGCCTAATGTGTACCTCTAGGTCTGAATAAGACCATACTTTTTACCGTTTGTTGATATCTCATCTCTGAGCCGAGTTATACCTCGAAAACCGTGTTTGAATTGCATAGTGGGAGATAGAGGGAAATCGGGTCTGATGAAAAGAGGGCGGA
>LS511917.1:147532-168909 GCA_900490845.1 Pristionchus japonicus
TCGACCCTTATTTCGCAATTTTCAAGCCTTCAACTTGACAAAATGAAATTGTGGCAGTGTTCCTTTTGTGTGGAATCCTGAGACCTACTGAAAACTTTTTAGATCACTCGAATTGGTGCAGAACTCGAATTGTAGTTTTGATTCGCGCATTTAGGGCGCCCTCTTTAGCGCGCGAAGTGGGCGGAGCTTACGGTCTCTATCTAAAATTCTTTCGAGCTCTAGCTGATCAGATCGAGCGATAGACAAGGGAGACTTGAGAGAGCTGTGAGATGGAGGAAGAGGAAAGGTTGAGTCATCTCGAGAGATCGGCGCAGATACGAATAGGGAAGGAATGCGGAGCGAGAAATGAGAGGAAGCGCTGTGAAGGATGATCCAATCGCTACTGATTGGGTGTGGGGGCTGAGTCATAGTATCGACTTCGAAACTGGGTTCAAACCAGGAATAACAACAACAATTAGGTTTCAAGTGGGTCACTAAAGCAGACGTGAAACTCAGAGCTGATTTGATGGTGCTTGAAATCGATAAACTTCTCAACCAAGCGAGCGCACGCTAAAACTAGTGATTGTTCAAGTGGCGCAAAACGGGAGATAATTGCCTCTGCAAATGGCTGCCTTTTAGCCCGCGCTGATTGTCTGGCTAGTCACTTGAAACAATAGAAATTCGTCATAACCGGTCAAAGAAGGCGAGAGAACATGCGAAACTGAGAGAGCGAAGATAATATTGACTGATACGCGTTCGAAAAGTCATAAAACCGCAGCAAGGCCGTTCCATCTCTCGTTATCAAGGCGAGAGCGGTATCAAAAGGGTAAGGGGGCTGAGTAAGGAAGGAGATGGTTGAGACGGTAGGGGTGAGAGATAAGGGAAAAGTGGGAGAGTCCTGGCAAGTCAGGGATAGTTAGAGAGCATGGGAAACGTGGAGAGCAAAAGGTAAACAGAGGTCAAGCGAAGGCGTGAATGTGGTCACAATCTCCGCTATTTTTATGATATTTAGCCGTGCAGAGAAAGCGAGAGAGCATGGGAAAGTGAGAGAGCGGGATCAGTGTTTGTGATTGTAGAGAAGAGATGCAACAGAATTGAGACGCTCGGCGGAATCAAACAAGGAAGGGAGAAACGGGGAGGGTGAGATCACGTAAAAAAATCCTTAGCCTTAGTGGCGGATGAGAACCGACTGGTTTAGAACCATTCGCAAATTCCGTCTATTGCGTAACTCTTCTCTCTCGCCCTCAATAGGTTCTCATCCAGTAGGTCCGACCTAGTACCGTGTTAGCTTTAACCTTAAGGAGCCTTAATGAGGTTAAGGAACGTACCGGTCTCGGGATCTCCACTTCTTCCATCATCTTTTCTCCTCTCTCCTCGTCCTTCTCCTCTTCCTTCGGAGAATGTCCATCGGTGGACTTTGTGGCCATTTTGACTGGCTAAACAAGAATTCGATTAGCGTTTCATTGAATAGCTCAATTATAACGATCTCATACTGATATCAGCGCTGGAACAACGATATTAAATCCTTTTTTGCTCAAAATAGCTTTAAACGCATAAAAACCGCCCATGGCAATTAGCAACTGCCAGTCAAATCCATTATGAATCAGCGCGAGCGAAAGCGATTGAATCGCTCAGAAAGGGTGAAAATAACACAACAATACTCTCTTTCTGAGCCATGCCAGCGTGCTCAGAACTAGTTCCCAACTCATGACTCAGCCCCCATGTGTGTTGCTCTTTGGGAATTGGCTCAATCTAAGGTTGTGATGACAGTTTTGGCCTACTAGCTTCAAGTAGAGTGATAGACAACGGGAAATGGAGTGAAAATTTCACTGTTTCATCTCAATTGGCTCAATTTCTTAGATTATGAGTTTTGCCCTGCTCAGGCGGGCTTCAAGTAGCGCCGAGAGACGAAAGTAAGACGTGATCAGAGGAATGGTGAGAGACAACGGGAAATCGAGAGAATCAGAGAAATACCGATAGACAGTACGTGAGTGACCCCCGTCAGTGAAGGGTTTGCGCAAACGGAATCGGTGGTATCGCGAGAGGTGGTCCGGTGGGGATCTCAGAATCATGAATGGGTATCTCAATTTCTCTGGT
Organism: Pristionchus japonicus; assembly: GCA_900490845.1. Taxonomy (NCBI): domain Eukaryota; kingdom Metazoa; phylum Nematoda; class Chromadorea; order Rhabditida; family Neodiplogasteridae; genus Pristionchus; species Pristionchus japonicus. The sequence goes on from LS511917.1 coordinate 149,609, forward strand.
CTGTTTGGTACGAGCTCTTGAACCAGGTTAGAGGTCAGAACTGGATTTGAGCGGCTCGCCTTACGAACGATCAGAGAATCAGAAGAAAATTAAGGTGATTCGGTTATTTTCCTACGACGAAGTGGGCGAAAATTGAATACAACGCGCATATCTACAAAAAAAAGCACCTCAACGGACAGCTGAGCGAGGCCCCTCAGCAATCCCTCGTTGGAATCCGTCTCCGAGGTCTTCTCGATGATGGTTACCTGAATATGAAATATCAGATTCATTCAAGTCTCAAGTTTGTCAGCTTTCACTTCGTGCAAAGCGCTCTAAACAGCGATGTTCTTCGCGGTAGGCTATGCTTCACAGAGCACAGAGCACAGAAGTTATGCTTCTGATTTCGAAATCAGTGTTGTATGGGTGTGCTTATTAACAAAACCAAACTAATCTACAAGCATCCTGTTGTTATATTAGAATTTCAAAGATGTGCCAAAGATAAAAGACCAACATCGGGACTGGTCGACTCGGCCTCGCTGCCACTCATCGTGTACGAAGTGTGCGAGGTGTCGACGCGAGAGTCGTGAGCTGTGGGCTGGAAATTTGCCGTATTCAGACCATCCCTAAAGTTTTGGCCGAACTAAGGATTGTATTGCGTTACGCTTCGCGCATTTTGCAAAATCTACTCGCTATTTTTTGATTCTCTGTCGCGGAAAAAAAACATTCTGTTAGACACCCCATTCGGAAATCCCCATTCATCATTTTTACAGTATAATTGATTTCATTGAACGATGCATTGTGTTTCATCTGTTATTATAAAAACGCAGGTATTGTTTCACTTTGCTGTGAAGACCATCGATATGTACAAAAAATCACCTCCATGTCTTCGTCTTCAACACTGTTATCAGCTTCCCGTGGACTCAGTTGACTGGTAGGAGATCGATAGTCGGATACGGAGGAAAGGGAGGAGATCGAGCGGTAGTCGGATCTTAATAGTTGCCTAATTATTGATTAGTCGTACCTGCGAAATTACAGGGCCATTACGCTAGGAACGACATGTGTTTCACTAATTATTGATACGATTTCGAGACTGTGATAGAATAATGCGGCTGCGTTCGCTTTTGGAACACACAAAATTAACTGAACTTACTCCTCCATTCCTCGTACTCTAGGTCAGTTGACGGCAAATTCTCACAAGAGAGCCACGCTAGGGAAAGTAAAGGGCAGGGAGGGGCACACGGCTCGTTAGAATCATCTGCCTCTCTCAATTTCCCTTGCTCTATCGCATTTTCTGCCGACTCTGGCTCTCAATTGGTTAATCTGATGATTATCGTTGCCTGCGCTCACGAGAAAGGCCAATTCTGAGCGGCTATGGGCGAGAGAGCAGGGGGAATTGAGAGAGTGCCCAACTCTCGAGAAGGACCAGTCAGTTTACGATTGGCATTACCGTCCGAAGAGAGGTTATCAGATGGGGTAGCCAAATATTGTGGCACGCTAGGAGGGGAGTGCTGGCTAATTAGTGGCCAACCATGTCGCATCAGTACTCGCAAATTGAATCAACGCGCATTTTCACCAAGTGAATTCATGAACATAAAAACCTCTTTTCAAATTCATTAGCACTTATTCCAACATGATGATTTATTGGATTGTATTCTCACCTCCTAGACGGGTTCGCATCCAACACAGTTCTCGGCGAGGCAAAGGAGGCTGACGAGATGGAGCGGGCCTCGTCGGACTCTTCCTGAAATTTTGAGTGTAAAATAACTTGGAAAATATCAAAAATACATTTCATGATGTCCGCAGGTTGCTCAAAAAGCGCTCGATCATAGTGAATTCAAATATGTTTCGAAAATCCGATAAAAACAACGCTGCCTGCAATCATTGATAGAGTAGACGCAGATGTTGATAGAAACGATACATAATATTGTTTTCGAAACTTCTGATAATGATCTATTTGCATTTCTCATGAACCTACGCGCATAAAAAGAGATGGAGCAACCGATTAGACCATGAGAAGAAGCAATGATACGATTTCCCTCCCGATTAGTGCAGGAACAAAAGAGTCGATGAAAGAGAGAAACAACGGGTTCGCAGCGGGTTTAGAATCGAATTCGAACATCAAACACTGCGGGTTGTGGATCAAAGACGGTCTATTGGCAGATTCAGGTGAACTCAGTACATTTGCATTGTAGAGCAACGCGTCTTAAACCACAAAAAATAGGGGTTGCCAGACCTCCACCAGCAAAAAATGACACACACAGGTAGACTATGCCCGAAAATGACTGCCTGCCCTCCTCCGCCTCTCTCTAGATCGGCCATGAGAGGTCACGGGTCATGGGCATTCTCTGATCAGACAAGGCGAGAGATCAAGCGAAAGTGAGAGAGACAGAGATGCGAGAGACAATGGGAAATGGGGAGAGCCTCCGCACTGGCATCGATAGATAATGAGGCTGGGAAGGTGGAGGATTGTTGCATCGTAAGGCGGTGTTTACTATGGCAGCGAGGCAACTTTTGCAGGATCTTTGGAGGTCAGAGAGGCGAGAGAGCGTGCGGAATGGAGTAAGTGATAGCAATGCCTTCTTGAGATAGTCAAGGATTGTTGAGTGATCAATCATCCTTATCAAATGTGTGTGAATGCAATCTTTCAAGTCTCTCAATTCAGAATGATCTCTAAATTTGTCTGATCAGAAGAGTATGACAGAAAGAGAGACTCAGACGAAAGTGTTGAGTGAAGTTGCAAATAGAAAATCGCATTTGGCAATGTGTGACTTTGTCGCACGCGTTGAAGCAGAAACTTTGTGTTTGCTGATAGTTTCTATCAAAATCGAGCGAGGCATCATTCACACCATTTCAATGGAATTGTTCCATCTCTAGACAGAACAGTCTGGTGATTATTTGGACACGTTTTGCTCTTCATTCAAAGAAACTAGAGCGTTCGTTGACCCACTGTCACTCAGTGCCGAGAACATTTTGTTCCTTCGCGTCCGATGGAACGTCCGAACGCTCGGCAAACAAATACAGCAGTGGACAAGAGGCTAGTGAAGCGGCGAGGGAGAGATCAAGCGAAGTGGAGAGACGTAGAGATGAATAGTAGATCAATGACGAGACAAGAGGTAGATCAAAGCAACACAAGCGGCGATAGAGTGGAGCAGTTAGAGAGGGAGAGGATAGAAGTAGATCAATGACGAAGGATTGTGGAAAGAGAAGAGAGGGTAAGAGGGTTAGAGGTAGATCAAAGTGACAGTAGAGGCGAGAGAGCTGAGTAGTTAAAGAAGGAGTGGAAAGGAGTAGATCAACGATGAGAGATTGAAGGAAGTGAGGAGACGCGGCGAAGCGATCAGATGAATTAGAAAGAAGAGAGGAATAGAGAACCAGAGTAGATCAGTAGACACTAGAGAGATGATGCATTTGATAGAGACAAGCAAGAAAGAAGTCAATGGCGAAAGACTGTGGAGCATGGAGAGACGAGAAGAATGTGAGTAGATCAGAGTTACATAGAAAGTGCTAGGGAAACAACTGTGCGATCTTATCAGGGTAAATATTTTGCGCCAAGAAGGAATCACGAGTAGAATGGGAATGGAGAGGAAAGAAGTTAGGGACGCTCAAGCAACGATAAAAAATCTGTTTTGTTTCATCCTCTTTCACCCTCGCATCGACCGACAAGGAACAAGCGTGGAATAAAGAAGTGATGAAACACATTGCGCGAGCTCAAAAAGCAGAACAAATTCTCTGAGGATCAAGGATTAACGGGAGGATGAACGTAAATACCTGAATGATCTCCAGTGAGCCCATGTTCAGACGATAATAAAGATACATGTCAATACGCTAAACCTCCATTCATCGCTTGAGCGCTCTAGAAGTGCATACTCAAAATACAGGTAGTACGTTACCTGAATGATCTCCAATGATCCCATATTCAGCAGGTGCGGCGTCAGACTATGCTATTCAATTCGCTAAACCTACATAGGCCTGTGCTAATGTGTTGATGGAAACTATAATATAACACACCTGAATGATCTCCAGTGATCCCATATTCAGCAGATGCGGAGGCGGCGGGTGGTGCACGAAGTCGTCTTCTTCTGGGAGTAATTGATTATTTATATGATTTAATTTATTTTTAATTTCGAAAAGTCACAGTTTGGTTGCGTTTCAGAAAGTTTATGTGAATCTATGCGAATTAAGACTAGAATGTGTCGTTTGGAATTCTGTACCAAAATACAATAGGATTTTAAGATGCCGTTCCCTTCGGCACAGTCAAACGCAGTTTTCATTCCGACGCAGGCAGGGGCAAACTGAGTTTCTCATTTTCTGAACTTTCATCTATGTTTCATCTATCCTATGTGAGGTTGCTCGATTCCTTACCTCAATGCTGAGCACGTTTACAATTCGTAAAATGTTGCACTCAAATATTTATATGGTGAAAACTTTTCTTTTCACAATGCTCTCTCACCAGTCTGAGAAAGCGAGAGAGTGTGTGAAAATGAGAGACCGACAAATGTTTCCAGATACGAACCCGAGGAAGATGATGCTCCTTCCGGCAGCACGTCCGTCGAGAGCAGACCCCGGAGCGAGGACGGGATGGAGGGGTCCATCTGGAATGGGGGTGGTATGAGGATAGGATTCATGGCGCATCATCTCAATTCGATATTGTGAACGTGCGAAAAATTGCGAACAGCACAATTTATTTTTTGCCCCGGAGTGAGGAGGGGATGGAGGGGTCCATCTGGAAGTGAAGTAAAGATAAGTTGTAACTGATCGTTGATAACTCTCAAATCACACGTTCTCAAATCCATTTGCAGAAACAAGCGCGTTCAGCATTGACAAAAACCGACGAGTTCTGCAGGATACACACATGATGTTATCAACCCCTCTACTTCCGTTCGCAGTTGTTTGACTTTCTTATCAATGCTGCAGGAGGTTTCTCAGGAGTAAACATTCAATAATACAGTGAGCAACGCTGATACGTAAGTGCAGAAAGAGATAGCACAAAATTGAAGAAACAGCGGAGCGCCCGATGAAGAGAATGGGAAACTGTTCGTGAAAAACTTCAGCAGTAATATAGCGGAGAAACGAGAGGAACGCTAATCGAGGATCGGTGAGATGTGCGCGCATTTTAAGGCCTCATAAGTGGTACCAGAACCAAAAAAAATGCTAGATGGCGTCATAAGCGACAGAAGTATTCGTAATAAGTACGAACAATACGAATGAAGAGGAACACTGATCGATGAGATATGCGCGCTCGCTGTTTAGTGTCCGTGTTAACGACCGCTGAATCAGTGTTGATAGCTCATGAATGGGGATAGCAGGGCGACAAGGGACGAGGAGAGATGAGAATGATCTACCAAGAATCAGTAGTTTCCTTGGTTGATCATCTTCTAATACTTCTTGGAGCGAGTGAAAAAAGTACCAAGTTTCCGGTCAGCTGTATTTTGCTTCTTCTTAGAGATCATTCAAAACTAGAGACTACGCAGAGTGAAGAGAGCAACAATAGGAGCGCCTTTCTCAGTATGAGCAACTACTGCTCGGCTGATCCGGCCTTGACGCATACTACTCCTTTCCCCTCATTCTCGCACCTTACCCCCGTCACTATACTCGCCTACCACTTGACATTTGAGGTTCCTTTGTGCTGACTATAAAGCTGAGCGATCCGCAATGCCGAAAAGGAACTTTTTGTTGTTGTTGAAAAGTTGCAAACTAAAGAATTCAAGAGGAATTGATCATTCTCTTATCGCACCTTACCCCCGTCACTATTCTCGCCTCGTACCACTTGTCATAGGGTTGACTATAAAGCTGGCCGAAAAAGTTGTCGAAGTAAAAGCGTTTCGCTTTTGAACAGTTATCATTTAGAACAGATAGGATAGTTGATCATTCTCTTATCGCACCTTACCCCCGTCACTATTCTCGCCTACCACTTGACATTTGAGGTTCCAATGCTATAAAGCTGACGGAAAGATGGTGCCGACAACAAGAACTTTTCGCTGTTGAACCGTTACTAATTAGCAATTGCAGTAGAAATAGCTGTTCATTCCCTCTTAGCGCTTCGTCGTTACTACTCTTGCCTACCACTTGACACTTTGCTGTACGCATGAGCTTTGGTGCTGCGGCGCACATTAGTGCTAGATCAATTGGTTAAAATTTCTAGCGGTAAGACAGCAAAAGTATCGGCAATGACATGGTATCACGCACTAGGACAAACGTTTAGGCGTTAAAAAAACAAGTAGAAGCGCTGAAGGATAGAATGAGAAGCAATTGATTGCGCCACGAACTAGTGATAACGGCTAGTTATTCCTATCGGCGCAAAGCGCGAAAGAGCGCGAGAAAGGACACCAAAGAATGGGCAAAAGCTGTGCTTACAGGAGCTCGAGAGACGAGAGGAGAGGGAGTGAAAGAGAGAGGATGGGAATGGAAAGGAGTGGACAGTGGATATAGGAGATGTTGATAGGTACGCGGGGAGAAATCAAAGAACAAAGAAGAGGTGAAGCATGGCGAAATGCAAGAGGAACAGAAAACAAGAAGAAAAGGTTATCCGAGATGGTCAGTATCCATTGACGCGAGCGAGAAAAATAGGATTCGCTGAGAACAAAGGTTGAGCTTCAAGAGGCGCACGTGGGAAAGGAAGAGTAGGTAAGATGGTCAAAGGATTGGCCAGTGCGAGAGAACCAAAGCTCGAGAGATCAAGGATCCCTGAGAGGAGAGATCTTGAAAAAGGCTTCGAATAGGTGAAAGGAGATGGATCAATGGTTGGATTAAAGGATCTGGACGGTTTCGATAGGCCAGAGAGGCACAAAAGTCATCTTCCGCGGAGTACTCGAACGATGAAATCCGGCAAAGGTCAAAGAAGTTCGGAACCGTCACCACCATACAACAGATTAGGATTGATTGGTGATAAAATCAGATGATTGATGATGGATAAGGCAGATCGAGGAAATCAGATTGATTTTTTGGATACAACAAGCAAATTCTCCGTTAATATTCCGAAGCGAATTCACAGTGATTTGAAAGAGCTGTGAAGCACATTCTGTGAAATACAGAATGCTACTGATAGGTGCGCGAGAGTCAAGTAATATTGAGAACATGAATGTAAGAGATCAGTAGAATAGTATCTGACACCCAAAACTCACATCTGAGCTCCGTCTCTTCTGCGGTTCCACTGCGCGATTGTTGTTGCGGTCTTCTTCGTCCTTAATTAATTATTGATTAATTAAAAATTAATTACTTTGATTTTTAATAAACAAAATTACTTTAGTCGAGAAGACGATCAGCCGCCATGCAAAGACGATTGCCTGTAAATAAATATACAATTAGTGAACTTGTAGTTTCAACTTAGTCAAAACTGTTAAGTTTCTGGCACAATAGAATTGGTCACGTCAATTTTAGAAGCGATGCTGCTTGAAGGAAGAGTGGAATATTTTTTTAAATAATGAAAGATCATCGGTGCAGGGTTCACGCAAGTCAGGTGGCACCAAAACAGCCTTCCCAATCAGGTGCAAGCCAGGTGTATAGTACGCGGAACAGGGAATGGATTGCAAGTAGTGGACTGACCCTCTCCATATCCCATGATCTCTCGCTTTGTCTGACCGATGAGAGATCATGCGATATTGAGAGAGTCAGGCTAGGAACAGCGAGTGGTTCGGAAGAGCCAGGAGAGGGATCGGGATCTCATAATTACAGTCTATCCCGGGCAGTAATGAGAATGGGTTTCACGGCACTCTCTCGATTTCACACGCTATCTCGCCAGTCAGACAGAGCTAGAGAGCAGGCAAAACGAGGAGAGTCAGACAACCAGGAAATCGATGCACGCGCAATCGAGAAATCGCGCAAAATCTATGCGAGACCAGCGCCTCTCAGAGTTTTGACCTTCTATTATGAATGGAAAGTTGAGGGGCAGGGGATGGGGAAAATTGGTCACCCCGCTATATCCGAGGCCAGCCAAGGTTAGGCGGGGCGAGGGAGTGGGGAGAATTTAGAGAGTACAGAGAGTTATGGAACGAATTAGCAGCGGTTTTGCGCAGTTTTTAGACCGGGAATTTCGAGTCCGAACAACGGATCGTCATTAGAAAGGCCTGAGAAAGCACATAAATGCGCAAGAATAAATCTCGAGGGTCGCAGTTTCTCGTAATCAGGGAAACGAATTGGCATTAGAAAAGACACAAAATCAGAGAAACGCGTCAGAATAAATCTAGAGGGTACGCTAAGCTAGTCAAGGTATGCGAACTTGAGCCCTCTCCCACTCCTCTTCGGGGTAGCTAAGAGTAGCCGAAAGTGGACGAGGGTGTGGGAGAGAAGGGACAATACCTGACTCTCTCACTTTCGCCTGCTCTCTCGCTCTGTCTGATCTGCCAGGGTTCACGTGAAAGGGATAGAGGTAGATGGACCATCGAGAGAGGTAGAGGTTGAGAGGGAGAGAGAGAGGGAAGGGGGAGAGAGACAGGAAGGAAGAGGGGTATAGGTGGAGTGTGGACACACACACAGAAGCTTCTACCCTTCGACCCCTGAGGGGATGGTCAGTGCTCCACCTCTCCCTCTCTCTCTCTCAACTTTGCCGAGCTCTCTAAGTTCATCTGACCGATCAGAACAGAGGATGTGAGAGAGAAGACCATTCCTTCGATGAGAGGTTTCTCGCCGGTCAGACAAGGTTAGAGGGTGAGGGGAATGGAGAGGGGAAGAGAAGCCCTTCGATAGAGAAGAAAGAGCAGAGAGAAGGAGATACGCCCCGGAAAGTAATCAGTGCGCTAGACTGTACGAAGAGCGCTAGGTTCAGCATGAAGTAGGAAACCGAAGCAGATTTGGATTTGGATTTTAACACATTTATCAAGAGTAGGCTCTGATGTGCATGGCAGGCCACTTCTGGCTTCTTGCTTGTCACCGAAGCAGATGCTCGAGAAATAGTATGCGAAAACAGAATACTTTCACTTCTTTTGTGTAGGGCATAGTCTGGCGTGATTGGGTTCAGACAGACTTCAACCTTGGGCAATTAAACTCGAAAATTACTCACGAGCACAACAGAAAAGGCTGCTTGTAGAAATGCGTCGAAGGGTGAGTCCATAGACGGTCTGGAAGTCAATTATTTAATTAATCAATGGTTTGGAAATATTGAAAAACACTAGATAACAGACAAATAGTCCCTACGCCTTGTCAGCTTGCATTTACTACAGAGAGAAGAAAATTTTCAATCCTATTCAAGGCAAGCTCAACTAGTAGAAGCCGATCAAATGTATGCACTAAAGGAGATTAAACATGCAAGTTTGAATGGTAAAGTGGCATAGTTTGATTGACAGGAATAAATAAACAAAAAAACTTGCAAGAGCTTGCAACAGTGATGGAAAACCAGAGCTTGCACAATGTCGAGTGGTTGAGTTTCAGTGATTGCACAAATACTCTTGTGTAGAGCAGATTGTAATTGTGAGTTGGGTTTTTTTCTGATAAATAACTGAAACTTGAATAAACAGTCAAATCTTGCTGACTAGTTCCGAAGTGAAAAAGGTGCAAAATGTTCAAGAGCTAATAACTACCCACTCAGAACCTAATCAGATAGAGACCGCCCAACCAGTTGCTTGTTCTAAACATCGCAACGAAACATGTGAACTAAAGTTGTTGAACAGGTAAATCAACAGAAAATTCACGGAAGTGTCGGCTTAGTTTTTTTCGTGCGCCAAACACTACAAGCAATCCACAGTGGTGGCACACGTTTCTTGTAGCTTTCACAGGTTTTGAGTGTAGCCGCACCACGAAACCAACAGTTCTGAGCAAATTCTGATAACGTTCCGCGGGTATATCGACAAACTAACTACAGCTGCATGGAACACATGTAGAATATAGGAAATGAATTGATAATTATGTAACTAATTACCTTCTCTCCCTCTCGACCTCCTCCACCTGCACGAAAAGTTGCAGTAACTAAACTAACCTAATACTGATTACCTAATTATCTAAAACACAACTTGGCATAATTAACCCACCTTCGGACCTCCCTGCTACTTTCTTCGGTCTGCACGAAGAGTTGCAGGGGACGGGCGGCGGTGCTCACGCGAAAGTGAGCTGGATCCACCTGAAATGCTCGATTTTTCGTCTAACTCTCTCACTTTTGCGTGCTCTCTCGCTTTCTCTGATCGGAGAGATATAGTGTGGAGCGTTGAAAGTCACACCAATGAAGTGCTGCTCTCACTATTCACAACGTTTTCTGGCAGGCCACAGACAAGAGAGTGGATAACATAATAGGAGCGGCGGAACAATGGTTCGAACGGAGAACTATGTTATTTCCCTATCAAAGAAACGAAATAGCATGCGAAACGCAGAGAGTGGCTATACGAGCACCTGAAATGATCCACCCTGCGATCTCTCGTTTCTCTGTGCTCTCTCAATTCCCCATGCTATCTCGCTCGATTTGCTTGCCTAAAGATCCATTTCGCACGGACCCTCCTAAATTCGCGCGGTATCTCATCTCTTGGGCGAGATAGTGTGTGAAACGGAGAGAGCGTCTGATTCATCAACAGATATAGCGGATTCGTTCCATTTCTCAGTGGTCCGTCTCTCCATTTTGCGTGCTCTCTCGCCGGTCAGACAGCCCGTTTTCGCTCTTCTCTTCTCGAGAGATCAGATCTTCAGTGTTCTCGGTATTTTCGCGTTCAGGGAGGCGAAAGACAACGCATATTTGAGAGACCACAGAAAGTCAGACGAAGTGAGAGCGCATGGGAATTCGAGAGATCAGAGAGGAAAAGAGATTGATAACATCTCTCCCGGTGACCCCTTCGGGCCATTTCGAGAATAGTGGGAGAGAAGAGATAGTGATCGGCAGGTTTGGAACGCGCATGCGTTTCCTGAGTCAATGAGAAGAGAATCGCGCCTTTCTTATTCTCTCACAGGTCAATGAAATTTGAAAATTTCTCATGCATCGTCACTTAGGAAATCAAAGTTGCGAGTTCGAAACTAATGGTGCGGAGGGAATTTTGGCGCGTTTTGCTTTCACAAAACAGTCCAAACATGGTTGAGTTTCATCGAAATTGCAAAAGGTTCTAGAGAATTGAGAGATTGATATTTCCGATTGTTCGATTGCATCGCAGAAAACCAACCTTCTTCATACGTCGTGAAGAGGGCGATCGCCGTTGTTTCTATAGGTTCTGAAATATTTGTAAAATATTATCAAAAAAAAATTAATTAAAAGGCGATGAAATGGTACGAAGAAGTGGATGATTTGACTGGCAACGACGAGTAAAACGTTCAAAACTAGAAGTGAAAAGTAGGTTTCGGCTCGAACTTTCGCGGAGAAACTGAGAGGTGACGAGTAAATTACAGAGTGCAGACTAGTGGTGGAACTGCGGGTAATTGGGATGAAGCAATTCTCGATCTTTTGGTTGGGTCTATCTCTCAGATATCCTTATTCGCTACCTTATTCTCGTATTGCGTTGAATGATAAGTTTTGTGAAATAAAGTGCCCAAGAACTTTGATCGACAAAGGAATCGAGGAGTGTTTTCGAGATGGATTCACTGTCAATATTGGCATTCGGCTTTGTTGATCTTTTTTATCAGAGCACTTTTTCACCCGGGGCAAATCAAATAGTCTGCGATTTCGAAAAATTCTACGTTTCCAACAGGAAATGCAGTGAATTTCTGCGGCTTTCAGAAAGGAAAAAGGTTATTAGGCTGGACGAATGGATTGATGGATGGATGGGAGGTGTGAAGTGTGAAAATAATGCAGTGAATTCCTACGGCTTTGAGAAAGGACATAGTTATTAGCCTGGAAGAATGGAGTTTGGAGGGCGTGAAAAGATTAGTAAAAGGGGAAGGATTAGCGCAGAAAGGGGATGAGATCACAGCGGGAGGTCGGGTTCACACACTTTTCCGCCAAAAGTAGACATGCTCTCTCAATTTGACGTTATCTCTCGTCGGGGAGCGAAACTCAGGAGTTGTAAGTTAGAGAGCATTGGAAATGAGGAGATGCGCAAATTGTAAGTGAGAGTAGTAGTAACGGAATGAAGCAAAATGAGAAAGCAAGCGAAATCAAGAGATCTAGAGAAAAAGAGAAGCGTCTTCACACTTGGTTGGCACTTTTGCTTCTCCGTCACTAAGCCTGGCAAAAAGTGTTGCTGCCAGGCACTAAGACCAGATCTTAAGGCCGCAGCCGTCTTTTAGGATCATGAGGGATCATAAATTACGGATTAATGGATCTGATCTTTGATAAGAGACTATCACTGGAGATTATGATCGTCGTCATTTTTCGACAATCTGAGACGAGGGAAAGTCCAGGAAATACGAATTAGAAGGGGAATCAGGAAGGAAAATTTGAGGAATGCAACGTTAAATGTCACATGCGATGACACATAGTGAGAGATGATGAACACGGAGAAAGTTGGAATGCTGAAACAGATGTTATCGCGACATCTATCGAATTTTTGATTTGATCTTCTTGCATGAGAACCCCCCTCTTGCACGGAATAAAAGAGCGTATTCCTTGGAGTTTTTATGTAATTGAACGAAGCCGGCCAAGAATTAACTGACTGCGTGATCTAAGAACTAAGAAAGGGTTGCGGGAAGGTGGATGACTCCGCCTGATCTCGAGAAGTGGGGGAGGCCTGACCCTATTGTCTCCCGACCCAATGTTTTCGTTCGTGACAATCGGGTGGTAGGCAAATACAATGGGATGAGTAGTAGGAGTACACGACAAGGCGCCAAGAGGGTCTGAGAGTAAATAACCGCACTAGGTATGGACGCCTGGGGCGTTTCTCGAAAACAAGAGTAGAATTCAAGAGTCGGTTTCATAACTAAATTCTTCAGTGATGCATAGGACTCTCTCAGAATCGCGCACTATCTCGCTTTCGTTGGCTGTTGAGAGAGCATAGAGAACTGAGAGAGTGCGAACGTCTGTGTGATAAAGGACCGAGAGACAAGGCGCCAAGAGACAGTGTAAGCAAATAAACAACGGTGTGGGACTACCGACTCGAGTCTGAGACTACGGTCCTTCACAAAGGGTCTTAGAAGAAACGTGAACTCGCACCAATACTGCATTGCTTGGCTGCATTATAAAGCACCAATACAAATTTGCTTGGCTGCATTATGCAAAAATTCGTATAGCATTGTTGAAAAGAAAATCAATGGGAGTACAGGCGAAACGATCAGAGTAAACGTGGAAAATTAGACGTGCAGTGTGAAAATCCATCTGTTTTGTACTATAAGAGGCCGGTTGCGTAAGAATCGAGCAATGGCTGGCACAGTGAATTTTGACAATGTTGTCAAAATAAGGGAAACGACGTTTTTGAGGGTAGTGATCACCATGGTCAACTTCAATTCATACCAACTCGATCGGTGCAGCCGTGCAGCAACCATGCTGCATGACATCATTTTTCAGCTGCTCAGTTCCCCTATGACCGATCGCTTTGAAAATTTCACCACCTATGTATTCGACTATGGCGAATCGATTCATGATATTTGTATTTCATGAAAAACATGCATTCGCTTTTAAAACCATTTTTCTCGAATACTAAGGCGCAGTGGAACTAGGTTTTCGCACCGTTGCATGCGCCTCGTTGTGGGAATCAATATTCGTATGCATAGTGTGAGGAAAAAAACGACCGTAAATTTGCTATAATTACATTTGTTGACGATTTTCCTCTCTTATTCCCTTCTTCCTCCCCTCCCACACCGCGCGCTCCCATTGCCGAGTGAGGAATGAAATGAATCTCTTTGTCTAGCTTCATCATTCCTCCTCATCGCTCGAATGACGCGGTGTGCGAGGGCAGAGAGGAGGGAATAAGAGAGGAAAATCGTCAACAAATGTAATTATAGCAAATTTACGGTCGTTTTTTTCCTCACACTATGCATACGAATATTGATTCCCACAACGAGGCGCATGCAACGGTGCGAAAACCTAGTTCCACTGCGCCTTAGTATTCCAGAAAAATGGTTTTAAAACCGAATGCATGTTTTTCATGAAATACAAATTTCATGAATCGATTCGCCATAGTCGAATATATAAGTGGTGAAATTTTCAAAACGATCGGTCATAGGGGAACTGAGCAGCTAAAAAATGGTGTCATGCAGCATGGTTGCTGCACGGCTGCACCGATCGAGTTGGAATGAAATGAAGTTGACCATGGTGATCACTACCCTCAAAAACGTCGTTTCCCTTATTTTGACAACATGGTCAAAATTTACTGTGCCAGACTCTAATTGATTTGCTCGATTCTTACGCAACCGGCCTCATAATTCTCGGATGAATAATGCAATGGACGATGATACGTTGCGGTTGATAAGCAGATAAGAAGGGTCTTTTCAGCGGCGCGCATTGTTAGGAAGAATGAAGGGGGCGTGCAGTGCGTGGAAAGGGTTCAGAGCTCACAAATATATCGTCTTTCTGTTGACTTATTAGAAGTAGGATGGATGACTGGATGAATTCATACGAAAACATCGGAAAAGAGTAAATTGCTTAGAGCGCGAAGCAGAAAATCGAGGTTGATCAACTAAGCGAAAAGAATGAGTAGCCACGCTCACAAGCACTATACAGATAGATGGATCAATGACTTTATTAGAAGCAAAGGAGTATGTGTATCATGAATCGAGAATATGTGGAAGAGATGGGGAAGCCGAGAAGGATGAGTGAACAACTAAGAGAACAGTCACGCTCACAAGCACTGTACGGCCGGATGGATGAATGAGCGTGTAATGAACGTCTATATTGGATAACGTCATGCGAAAATAGGGATGAAGAATAGAGATGATAGCTAAGAAGCGCAAGGCTAAGTCATCACAAGCAAATGGCAACGAAGGTGTGATCGTCAGGCATAATAAGAGAGTATGTGATACAGGGATAGCCTAGTAGGCGGCACGCTATAACTATAACATCTCAAATCGCATTTCACTCGAAAATATTCGACTCAATATCAGTCAAGCAGAGCTAGGGAAAAAGCGATTCTGAGATATCCAAGTAGGCGGCACGAATACAACATGGCATATCGAAATGCCACTGTACGGGTGGCATTCATTACTATTCGAAAATGGTAAAGTAATATCGCTCACTCTCTTTCAACACGAGCTCTCTCTGTTCTAACCAAAAAAATGCATTAGAATAGATAATCAGTCATATTTCACAATCACGGGCATGATAGTGTAAAGGACATGAGAGTGGATCAGACACAGATTTTGTTTCAAAAATCCTAGAGAAGGGCTCAATTCAGAGAAAAGCACGTAAAAGCACGGGAGGCGAAATCTGCCCAATGCATATTTTCGGATGATTTGTTCACACGTGAATGGGCAGTGTAGCTATACACGCTCTCTCCCATTCCCACACTATCTCGCTTCCTTGACGAGTGACCGTGCGGAATGGAGAGAGCCAGATCGCTTGCATACACGGCATGTTCTGTTCTGCTTTTCCTTTTTTGTCTGTGCTCTCTCCGTTTCGCGTGATCTCTCGTCGGTTAGAGAACAGAAAAGATTGAAGGAATGACGAGACAAGCCCTTCATGCTATTGAATCTCTGTGTGTATTCGGATATGGAGAAGGCGGATTCGGGAAAGGAAAAAGAGTGCAACACAGATGGTGGAAGGGAAGGGTAGGATGACGGAGTGAATGATACATGCACTTCCAGCATGTATGAGTGATTTTTCCGAATGATATGGAATGGAATATTGGGACAGAAAGAATGGAGATGATATCAGCAAAGACTGTTCTAAATGTATTTCAACGCAGAAAGTGGTTCTTCCGGTTAGAAAACGCTCTGAAACACAGCTGAGATCTTCAAAATCACGAGAACAAGCAAATCTGAAACAGAGGATGTTTGAGGAAAAGAGGTAATGTGATACTCCCGTAGTGGATACGCAGTGACTTCCATGGGAGCGAAGTTCAAGTGGCTGTAGGCTGGTGTAGAGTGGGAACTTGTGTAGGATTGCCGCTGTATAACGCAAGAATCGCACCATTCGATGTAAACCAATTTACAAGTGGAATATTTTATGATGCAATCAGCAGGCAACACAGTTTTGAAGGGTACAACTATGGACAATGCAGAAAGATTTATAGCACTCAGTATCAATACAGATGCAATTTGCTTCTTCAGTCAATTCGTTGAATGGAAATGGAGTAGCGATTACCACCGAGTAGCAAGATAGTCTTGAAGTTCTTCGCAATTCGGACGATCAGAAGGCTCGATCACTGTGACCCAGTTTACTACGTCAGACTAGAATACATTTTGTAAACTTTTCATTGCACTGGTCTTACTATTGCTGGAAGATGACGGATAAGATCGCTAGTTTTGCCTTTTTGATAGCCCATGAAGACCTAAAATATAATAAAAAAATGCGCATATGAAACTAAATAAAGGTACAATTTTGCGAAAGAAATTGTTCAAACGTTGCTGACCTTATCCGTTGTCTCTGGAGTCATGTATACGCATAGTTCGATTAGTATTAGCCCCAGGCTAAATACATCTACCTTTGAATCATATACTCCGCTTTCCTGAGAAAAAATATACAGTGCATGAAGTTACCAAACGTTTAAGCCATCAAGTAAAAGTATCCCTACTTGTTCAGGAGCCATGTATAATGGGGTGCCTGTGATCGTCCGTCTCTTAGACATCTCATCTCCGTTCCGTATTGCTTGATCGGCAATCAAACCAAAATCAGCGATCTTCAGTAAGCCATCACTTCCGAATAGTATGTTAGCGGGCTATAAATAGGGAAAGTAAAAGAACGAAAAGGTAATCCTAAAATACTTTGAGATCGCGATGTATCTTCTTATTCTCATGAAGAAACGCCACTCCGGAAACGAGCTGATGAAACCACTCCTGAGCTTGTGTCATATCTCTTTTCTTGTCATCACGAAGCCGATTCTCGAGTGTTCCGGTACAGAGCTGCAACGAAATTTGAATCATCTTTGAGAATTTTAACCAAACCTCCATCTGAATGTACAGAAACTCCCGCTCGCCCACCCCATCGCTTTTAGCCTGAAATGATGTTCGATCTGTTTATATGAAATCAGTTTTGAATACCGTATCCCCATCGTATGAGGTTAAGTGCGCTGTCGCAAGCATTGCCAGCACTTCTTCATCCTAAAACAAAAGCTCAGACTATTTCAATGAGCGAACTAACCTTGTAGTCTCTTGGATGAGTCTCGCCCCAGGTATTAAAGTAACGAATAATGTGATCATGTTTTAACTTAGCTAGAGCTCGAACTTCTCTCAATGCATCATCTTTCTCGAGGGAGCTGGAACGTGATTAATTATGGTAAAATAGTCACTATCATGTTTTCAATTTCGTTGTACTACATTGTGCTTCACGAAAAGAAAAATTACCTCCTCCTAAACGCAATTTCTTTGACTGCGTACGTCACTTCATCAAGACGATTAGTTGCTTTGAATACAAGTCCGAATGTGCCTCTCCCAAGGATTCTTTCCCTTTGGAACTTTTGTAGGAATCTGAACAACATTATTTTCCAAATCATTCTCTAGAAGCGCTAACTCTGATTGATATCTCGCTGTTTCTCCGAGTTGTCCGGGAATGGCTAATGGTGCCATGCGAAACTGAATGAATGTTTCTGCCATATTAATGATTCACGTAAGCTCACGTATTCCTCAGGATCCGGAAGCTCTGTTGTGATCAAGTACTTATTCTCATTAGTTCCATGCTTGCCAATGAAAGTGATGTCCTTATTGTGCACTCCAATTATACGCTCCACTGAAGACACATGCCTGAATGAAGGAATTTGGTTCCGAGCAAATATCATAAACCTTACTTGATCTGAAGAGGTTTGAGAAGCTTGACTGTACTGAGATTTAGAACGTATATCTTGTCGGTACCACATGAGAAGTAGATGAACGGCACATTTTCCGGGGTGCAATTTCTGTAGACCATAGTGTTCACCTGAACATGCAGTATTTTAGGAAATGACATATAAGACAAAAACGTACGCTCACAACAATCATGTTATCCTTCATTTTTCTAACAGATGGGAGATTTGAGCTTGATTCACAATGAAAAACTTCCACACCACTGAACAAAAGAGTGATCGATATACTGTCAAATGAAGCAAGTGCACAGAAACAGTTCTTCCCATTCAATTTTTCAGAGAAAATTTTCGGAAAATTCTCGTATACCTGTGAATATCCTTCAAATGCAGTCCAGAGAAGTCTGGATCAGAACAGTCGATGCAGAAAACTTCTTTGGAGGGATCATCTATTCGGTAGTAGTGCGTCTTTCCATCTCGGGTTTTGCTGCACAGACCATTGCCGTGGAACCGTTCATCCTGAGAAAAAAAAGGGGGTGTGTTTATAAATGCATCGGGCGCTGCTTTCGCACTTTCCCGGACAATAGAGTGAAATTAAGTGAGTTTCGAGAGTTTCCCAAAATGTAATAGTTTCCCTCAGAGTTGGTGGGATGTGGTGATTTGGATATGTGGAGTTGTCCGGAAAAGTGCAGGAGTACCGTGCCTCGCACCTCTTCTCCCGCTCGCACATACGACACAGTAATCTCTGTGAGCGCGAAAACAGCCTTGTAGATAGATTTAACATATTTCCTTCTGAGTTTCCGAAAACCTCCCGTCTCCTTAAAATAATTGAATTTTGCGTTTGATGAGCGTATAAATGTCGGTGTTTGTCACAAAAAAGCGGAATTTGGCCCCAAATTAGAACCAAATACACTGTGATCACGAAGGTCATCTTCTAAAATTCTCGTAGCTGAGTTTTATTTTCCAAAAAATATCAAATCTTTCTTTTTCCAAAGAGCTGAAGAACAGATATTCTCCTCTAGTTCCAAGGCACTCTATCACGCCTCTCATCTAAGACTCGACCTGAATCTGTCAGCGTGACAGTTTTGGACCTGGGGTTTTCAACGATTTCAGACTCCCCTGGACCCCCCTTGGTCCCCTGTGAGAGGAATAGTTTCAGTGATCACTCCCCGTCGAGCTGCAGCACCTGTAGTTTTTAGCCTTTCAACTTTGCGATCATATTTGTACACTTCAACCTTGTCATAGAAAGTTCATCAGTAACACATCACTGAGTCAGAATTCGATGCTCTATCGATCTAAGCAAACTAGAAGTCGATATCTTTACCCAGAACAGCGCTACGAAAATCGAGCTATAACTAGGAAACCGCTCGAAAAAGTACGTGTTTTTCGATGTAGGATTGTAGAGCTCGACGAGAGGTGAAGAATGAGTGGTCTGCGCTCCCCCAACTCGAATACTAAAGTGGTTTCTATGCCGGAAAACACATTCACCAACTTTTGAACCTATTTTTCAACAACCAATCGCCGCTTCATTCCGCGCTCTCGCGAGCAATGACTCGGTCTGGCTCGTTCAATTCTCGTTACGTTTCATCCACTCTTTGTTCGTGGGTGAGCGGTATT
>LS515404.1:83452-94755 GCA_900490845.1 Pristionchus japonicus
ACACAATCCTTCCAATTTCTCTATTCCGACTCACTTCAATCCATGAGTTCCAATCCAATTTCTCCATTCTTCTATTCACAATTTCTTCGGATATCTCTTTTGCTCGTTTAACAGTTCCCACTTCTTCTTCTCCACTTCCTCGTCTGTCAAATCGTTCTTTTCCCTTTTCTTCTCCCTCGATTCTTCTCCATCTTTCGATATCCAGAGTTGCCTCCATTAACCCATTTATGTCCGAACCTCCTTCATTCTGCAATTAATTATATTAAACTGCATAAACGTCTTTAGATATTTTCCCATTACATAATAGCCGATACTTCACCATCTTCCCCAGTCGTCCGCAATTCATCACGTTAACTAAGTCATTTTGGTTAAGTAATACGTGTTCAAAGGGAAAATATTGATTTGATTTTTTTTTAACACTCCGAGACCATATCAACCCAGTGATAGCAAGAAGGGCGAAATCAATTTTTAAAAATTTCCCATACCAAGCATTCAACGTTGAACAGAAACGTTGTACTCCGGGATGCGTTTGTAAATATGCATTGCAAGCCTGCATCTTCCCTTGGAAAAGGCTCACAGGTAAAGCCTACGTGGGTGATGGGACGTTTTGGAACCCTCGTTTAGGAACCTCACAACACAAAAGTTTCTAAATGTTCTGAAACCTATTCCTTGCATCACCACAAAAACATTTTTCGAGGGTTCCTAAACGAGGGTTCCAAACCGTGCCATCACCCCTACGTGAGTTTAAAGGGCGAGGCGGGTCGGATACCTACGTAAGTTGTTTTCTGCGCAATTAAGCATCAAGGTAAGCAGCGCAGGCTACGAGCCGTGTTGTCTCGTATAGGCTGGGTGATCAATTTTAGACCAGTTATTTTTCGAAATCGTGGCAGACATTACTGACATACTGGCACTAAAGGATGCCGCTTCTCAAGTATTTTTCGATCAAACAATGAACATGATGGCATTTAAAACGACCGTATTATCTAGGATTATGTAACAACATTTCTTCAGTTTGTTAATCATCAATTCTTTTTGGCATTCACGATTTTCCACCACAACTAAAATGAAACAGTACAACAATTAAATTTTGCATAGATAAACAAAAAAAGTACCTTGAGTCTTCTAACCAACTTAAACAACTGAATATGATTCTTCTTAGAAGAAGCCTTGATCGACAGTATATTCAGATCCTGTAAATATGTTCATAATAAAAGTTACCCAACAAGGACGAATTTGACCTATTATTTTTATTTTTTTGTTAAATAGAGGATGATCGACTTAGTATTGCTAGTGCATTAGAAAAGTCAGAAAATCGATAATTAGCCCAAAAACAGCCTCGAACCAATCGCCGAACCAGGCAAAAGCGCGGTGATTCAAAGTTAAGTATTTTCGAAACGTTCAAATGCGCTAAATAAATTACAAGGTTGTATGTAAACGAAAGCTCACGCTACTACTCTATTTCGGGTTTTCAACTTAGAATTACTAAAAGATTATCAAAATAAGAGCAAAACAATAAAGTATAATTAAACAATGACCGCGACGCCTCTTGTTCGCGCGTCGCGGCTTTTCCCGCTCATTCAAACAAAAGTTCGTCCTTGTTGGGTAACTTTAATGAATCCATCGTTATCTCTTAATTTCTCACCTTATACTGAGCAATCTTGACAAGATCCTTCATGAGTCTCTCGATCGGATCAACTATCTCATCCAACTTATCATCTACTTTTTCACTCAGTTGTCCGAAGAATGCAACGACGCATCGCAGTTCCGACCCCATTTCTCTCTTTCCTTTGATAGACGCCCTGCAGTGCCCAATTGAATATTGAATTACATAGAAAAGAAAAAGGAAGGAGAGACAACAGATAAACTGTGTTAAGATAATCAGTGGAAAAAAATGTTATGACCAAAAGTGAAAACAAGCAAATTCGTAATGAGTCTGAGTCGTTATCTCAAGTTCAAGATGACCGTGTTCGTATGTTTCAACTAATTTTATAATTGTGAAACTACTGACCATTCAGCCAACGTTTGGATACTCTTGAGTCTCTGATGGAAGTCGATGAGTGAAGAGTGAGAGATCCAATCACAAGCCATCGCCACTATCGATTCCTCCGTCGTATCATCCTGCAGTGCCATCAATGATCGGAAAATAAAGAGATTGAATAGCTCACTTTGAGAATAGCATCGAATAGAGGGAAGACGAGTAGAGCAGCCCTATCCCGACAGTCTTTCTTAACTCGATCGACTAGTCTATTCCATGATACAATCTCCATCTTCTTCCATATTACAAGTCTCTCTCTCAATGGGTACAAAACGTCCTCCAATGAATGACTTCGGTCAGCAAGTTTCTCCCATTCTTCTGTCTCCTCTGAAACAAGTAGCATCTTGCAAAAATTCGATCCAAAGAATATTGAATAACAAAATCAACTCCAACTTTGTAGTTACTTATCCAAGATGTGCTATTTCTTTAGGAAGAATTTTCCAAAACTCACCGATAATTTTTTCCAATTTCTCAGCCATCCTCATCTGACCAATAGAAAGAGACGAATCCATGAGAGATTCGATAGCATCCAGAATCAGTGAAAGTGATTGCACCTTCAAGCGCCTTCATACATAAACTATTTGGTCTTTCAAACCTCTGGCCATTTGTCTCTCAATTGATCCGTCTTCTCTCTTAGTCTCATGCATTCTTCGATACATTCCTTCACTTCATTCCAGCATGTCTCTCTGTATACATCAACCGTTGATTCCTTCGGCTTGTATAACGAAGAGAATGCGTAGAGAGAAGCATCTGAATCAAATTAAATAATTTCATCGCCATAGGTATTCCCCCCCCCCCATTCCTTACCTAATCCAGCATTCTTCCACTTCTCAGTAATTCCACACTGACTGCTTAACGAGGAAAGATATGCAATGGCAGTAACTAGTCTCTTTCTTCCTTCAAATGCTTTCTCTTTCTTCCACCCTTCTTCTCTCTTCTCAGTGAATGATCCAAGAAGTTGTGTGAGATTATCTTCCCCCACAACTCCTTCCTTTTCCTCTAATCCATATATTCCTCCAAACATCTCTTCCATATCCATATCATCCTTTTCTTCCATCGACTTCTCTCGATACTCAAACAGTTTTGTATTCTCCTTTGTCGTGTTCTTCTCGTACCTCAAATGCGTAGAATGCAGACTACATTCGTCCCTCAATTCCTCACCATTTCATCCATTGATTCCTCGTCCATTCCATCTCAATCAATCCTCTTTCTCCCTTAGATACTTTCCATTCAATCAATGCACATTGTAAATCAAGAGGAAGAGGAGAAGAGGCTCGAATTGCCCAGTCCACAATCGAATTCCTATAATTATATCCCTTCGTCTAGTGAAATCTTGATATCGTAGATGTGAACAGTAGATTGGCTTCCGAGGCGATGCTTGTCTTTGTCAAATTGATCTATACCTGACGGGCCCGAGCCACGAGAGAGAGGGAGATTCGATATAACGAGGGAATGCGGTTGAGGAAATGAACGAGAGGCGAGTTGAATATTGATTCATCTGAAGAAAGTGAAGGGAGGATATCTAGAATAAGAGAGTAGCATACCTCGTGATGCAGAATATTGAGTGAAAGATATACGATCCATACTGCATTCCAAAACTCTCCGAATACATCAAGCAGAGAACCGAATCGCATTAGTGAATCCTATTATGAAAATTAATATGAAAGGAGCAATCGAGGTTATACTAACCTCAAGGAATGTCTTCGTGCTTTTCTTTGCATTCTCAACATGGCTGATCGTCAATTGTACATCTTCAGATTCCCTCCATCGTCCGTCTCTAACCAATTCCGCCAGATTTGTGCACAATTTGAGCAGAGAATGCATCTCTCTACACATCACAGAATACTGAAATCAATATTAGTCGGTACACTCCCCCCTCTCTCTCTTCTCATTGATACTCACCTGCTTACATTCGTCTCTGTATGCTATTCTCTCTCCTCCATTCTCCATCTTTTTCATTTTCATATTCAATTCATCTCTCGATCGATACAATGACTTGATGAATGGATGCGTGCTCGTTTCATCGGTCTATCAATTAACCATTTCCAATGAGTAGCGGGTGTATTCAATACTTACCATGTGTCCTCTTCCTCCCATAACTCTTCTCCATCCTTCGAGCGAATAAATAAGTGCATGCACCACTCTCATTTGCTCCTTGAGTACATCTCTGTACTCTTCTCCATAAATGACTGGATCGAGTGAGGAAAGAGGAGGCACAGTCTTCTCCATTTTCCCCAATCCGTATGACATCAATGACAGACTGCTCCTCTCTTCTTCTCCAATATCCACCATACTCTTTCTGCAATAAATACAATGACGAGTATATCTTCCATTCTCTTTCTCTTCATTGTGTCTCCTTCATCTGGAGAACCCCCTCTACCACCTACCGAATAGTAGCATCAATTCTATTTGAATTTGCACCAATTCTCCATAACTGTGAAATGAATGAGTCGAAAGAGAGATCTCGCAGATTGCGGACAGATATGCAACTACAAATGATCCATCAATGGAACTCCAATCAACAGATTATGCACAATATACCTCATGTTGGAGTCCCATCCCAATTGTTGCCACACGGAAGAAAGAATTAGAGAGACTGGAGAGGTGGAAAGGAGGGAAGATAGAGAGAAAGAAGCTCCATGAGAGAGATCCATTGAAAGAATACAACATTTCAGACTATTCATCGATGCTTCCTCATTTTTCCATGGTAGACATTCTATCACTTTCATCCATCCAGTCTCCAGAGTATTCTAAACGGAAAATGAGAAACGAATAATAAAAGGGCATCTGTGGAATGGAGAATACATACGACGCAGACGATATGATGGGTGGATCCATTCAATGTCAGAGTCTTCTCTATTCTTCTCGTGAGGAGAGTAAGAGAAGAAAAGAAAGATCCATTCGGCTCATCCATACATTCTTCTTCTACCTATACGAATAAACGTTGAAGTCTATACCATTAAAAAATAATAAATATAACGAGTGTTACCCTCTCATCTCTCATCGTCTTCACACAATCTTTTAATCTTTCCAGTTGTTCTTTCTCAGCAAATGGATTGATTACTCGTTCTTCATAATATCGCGAGAAGAATTGTTCGATCGAATTAGGAACCGACCATTCGTCCACTTCATTCATTTCCATCCTTCAAAATTAAATACCTTTTTTACGCGAATGAATGGATTTCCGACTGACCTCTGTGCTTGATTGCAGATTAATTCCCTCAGATTCGAGTAAGCGATTCTAACTCGAGAATCTCCCGTTCGAATTGAAATGGAACGAGAGAGCGCATAAAGAAGAGAGAGGATAGAGAGGCAGAGGGGAAATACATTCTAGAATGTACCCAATGCATATAATGTATAAATTTCTCAAATGTCGCGAACCTCAGACTCAATTTTCATTCCCTTTACCACAGCAGTTAGAGTTGACATTATCTCTTCCATTATCTTCTCACTCGATTCCATTCTATCGAAGTAGAGAGGAGAAGCACACATTTCATCTCAAATGAACCAATTGAATAGATTCCTTCAACATATAAACAAGACCCCACACTATGCTTACAGAGTGAGAGGGATCGAGACATAGAGAGAGCACTATACTCTTCCATCTTCATTTCGTCGCTAAGAAGGTGAAGCCATCGAACGAGAATCCATGATGAGAGACTGATATTATGCTCATTATATATATATAGAGGGGGATGGATACCTATGGAGAGGCACGACAGAATGATCCCCATGGAAAGAAGGATCGATTGGATGATTGGAGGGAGAAGATGATGGAAGAAGGCTCGACATTTCTTCTATTATCTTCATTCCTTAAAACATTTTTATTCAGTGGCAATGTGTAATGGAGTATGATAACCTCTTGTTCCGAAATGTTCATTCCACGAAAGAGATGTAATCATGTTAATGGACGATGATAGTAGAGGCAAAAGAGGAAGAGACAAAGTGTCATCTACTCCATCACTTGCTTCTTTCCACAATGAAAGTGTCCAATTGCTTATCTTCTCTATCTCATGCCACTCATTTAATCGAGGCATCCTCACTCCATCAATCAACTTTCCATTACTGCAATCAAATATTTATTATCACAATAGTCTCAACCGTCATAGCTGAGCGCCCTTCTCCTTGAGGACATACAAGGAGGCGGTAACACCTTCAAATTACCCTTTTTTTTTAAATGTTGAAAAGCGACCCGCATTTTTTCTAGCATAAATTGTCGAAAATCAGTCTAAAAAGAGGGTCACCCGTGCATTTGAAGCAAATTTTGATCGCGGCGACCCGTAATTCCAATTCAAAAAATTCTCAAGGAATTCCTTCGCTCGCGTATTTCTAACGTACCTATCATTAATTGGTCTACTAGCCATCTTAGCAACTGATTCCTCTTCGAAATGAGAGAGGAGAAGACCAGAGAAGAGAATGGATCGTGAAGGAAGGCCAACCAGCGCACTTGAGAGCTGATAACGAGAACGTGTAATTGTGACAGCGCCTCCCCCCCCCCTTCCTTCCTACCTCTCTTGATACGTTCTTTCCACTTAAACAAGTGATTATAGCATTGACGTCGCCCTCTTCACCGTTCCATCCATGCATTTCCTCCATGAATATCTCGACACTTCTATTTCTCATTGCACGAGAGATCTCTCCTTCCACACAATCCATACTCAGAATTACACTAAAATAAATCTTGATATGGGTGAAATGTGCGTGGGATGATACCGGAAAAGAGGATGGGGGTGAATGGGTAGGAAATCTCCTCTTGATTCACTGAGAACGAGACTTCCTCCATCTTCTAGCGAAGTGTTTAGTCTATCGAGTACAGCCGAACTGTAATCCCACCCCTCTTCTTTCTTTCCCATTTCCAATTATTCAACTCACTTGCATTGATTGACATTCTCTATGAGAATGCATTTTCCCTGCGTGTAAGCGCGTACGAAAGGAGAATCAATCCATTCAAAGTACATCTCACTCCTTAACTTATGTGATAAAAAGAAATAATGAGGTGGGGAGGGGGCAAGGGTTGGGTGGTGAAAATGAGACAAACCTGCGTGAAACATCGAGAATCTTTCTCACTGTATCTCTCACATCCATCGTAATTTCATCACAAGTGAGCATCAACTGAACGGTATTCTTCTTTTTTTTCAATCAATAATATCTTTCTCGTCCTTACCTCAACCTCGCTCTCTATTTTCTCTAACGTAGTGCACTCCCTCAATCTCTCAACACTCCTCACAAATGGAGCAAGGATGGACGAAAGTGATTCCACCAATCGATTCATCGAGCCTTCATCCACTTTCTGAAACAATAATTGATCTAATTCATTTAACGAATAACGTATATAAGACTTCGCATATGTGAGAAACGTACAATCACGTAATATAGATTAATTAGTAGATAGTGATAAATAAATCAATTAGCTAATTAATATCGAACTACCAAACAAAGATATATGAGGCCGTTTGCGAGAGAGTCGAGCAGATCCGGCGGGGTCTGGCACAGCTCAAAAAAGTTGACTCCCTGAAACTGTGTGTTTTGAGGTTCTCGAGGGTGCTGATGACGATGGAAACTTTCATTTTTTTTCATTTTGGACCTCCGCCGGCTCCAGATGACGTCGCGTCGAAATCAGATTACTCCGCCCACGTGATCGCTAAAATTAAGCCAGTATGGCTCCTAGGGCAGAATTTCATGCTGATCACGCCTGTCTAGTTCATTTTTCATGAATATTTTTTATTATTTATAAAAAATGGAAGTTTTGATAGAGGCGGTTCCGCGCCGAGTCCCATACATAGATCGATCCGGCGTGGCGAGAGGATTTCAAATCTGTATCAAGGGGAGGGATAGTCCTCGGGAGATTCGAGATAGGAGTGAGATAGTGAGCCGAGATGGCGGGTGAAATCGCACGTCCTCCCCTTGTTTACCACGTGACCTCTTCCCTTCTCATGCAAATCGCCCTCTCTCCTCTCTAAAAAATGAAATTCTGCCCGTCTCTGCGCTCTCTCCCTTCCCCATACTCTCTCGTCGGTGAGAGGGAGACGAGGGAAGAGAGGGCGATTTGCATGGGGGGAAAGAGAGTAAACAAGGGGAGGACGTGCGATTTCGCCCTCCATCTCGGCTCACTATCTCACTCCTATCTCGAATCTCTCGAGGACTATCCCTCCCCTTAATACAGATTTGAAATCCTCTCGCCACGCCCAATCGATCTATGTATGGGACTCGGCGCGGAACCGCCACTATCAAAACTATCAAAAAAATTTTATAAATAATAAAAAATATTCATGAAAAATGAACTAGACAGGCGTGATCAGCATGAAATTCTGCCCTAGGAGCCACTGGCTTAATTTTAGCGATCACGTGGGCGAAGTAATAGACGAGAATCTGATTTAGACGCGACGTCATCTGGAGCCGGCGGAGGTCCAAAATGAAAAATGAAAGTTTCCATCGTCGTCAGCACCCTGGAGAACCTCGAAACACACAGTTTCAGGGAATCAATTTTTTTGAGCTGTGCCAGACCCCGCCGGATCTGCTCGACTCTCTCGCAAACGGCCTCATATTTAGGGACCGCAATGCCATCTTCACAAAAAACATGTTATCCCGTTGTTTTTCCTATGGAATCGAACCTACTGATTTAAATATTAACCAAAAATATGGTGATTGGACGTACGGGAACTCGCGTTTAGGAACCTCGAAAAAAAGTTTCCAATTAATCTGAAAAGTGTCGGTGATAAGACATCTCGAAAAAAACTACTACGAAAAAGGACGTTTCGAAAAAATTGCTCAAGCATCAGAATAATTGGATCATAACAAAGTTTCATAAAAAATATGTTTGTGGAAAATATTTTTCGAAATGGGATTTTTCGAAACGTCCTTTTCCGAGTTACTTTTTTCGACGTGTCCCTAACATAACCCCAAAAAAATTTCGAGGAACGCGATTTCCTAAACGCCCATTACCAAAAATATTAATATAAAAATTAGAATAATGAAAATGTTAAGGTTTTAGCGAATCAACGTTTGTAGAGACTCATTTTACTAATTTTTAATTGTCTCATTTTTACTCATTTTCAATTGATTCAGATCGGGCTTATAACTTTAAAGTAACCATTTTATTTTGCGAACATTTCACATTGTGTTCTTTGCTTGATCTGCCTCATTGTTTATATGAATACTAGCCGAGCTCTGCTCGCTATGGGCAAGCCTGTTTAGGTTGAACTGTTTCAAGATTGCTGTGTGAATTATTCTTCTAGCCAGGGAGGTGGTTGAAGGCATTTTTTAGGAGACGTGGTCGAATGCATACTTGGGGGGAGGGGGGGGGGGCTCCCTGAAGTTGGCAAATTGTTTAGCGCTCAAAGGGATCGGAACCATCGACCTTCTGCTCGCTAGATAGTCAGCCCCCCTTACCACCTGCGCCACGAATTACGCATTAAAAAGCACTTTCATCAATCCCTGACCACGGCCTAAACTTGGCAAATGGTTTAGCGTTTGAGGGGATCGGAACTACCGACCTTCTGCTTGCTAGTCAGCCCCCCATCAAATACCAAATGGTTTGGTTTCTCGTCTCGCTCACCCTAATACTTGGTTTTGGGCAAAATGAAAACCAAATATTTGGTTTTTTTCCCAAATCCTTTCCCTCCTCTATTTCACTCTCCTTTATTTCTTCACTCTCTCGCTCATACTCCTCAAACCAAATATTTGGTTTTCAGACCAAATACTTGGGTTTCTTGTATTAGGTACCAAACATTTGGTATTTGTATTTGATCCGGCATCCCTACTACCTATATATTTACCACATCTTACCATGCCTTTAAGACCATTTTGCAGATGATTTTCTACTAAAGAAAAACGATCCTTTATGTATAAAGAAAGCAACTGTCATCATCAATAGTCAAAAAAAAAGCACGGAGGGAAAACGGACGATGGTTAAACGCTGAGAACCTTGGACGGTACAACGGTTGTAGTTCCATTTTTACACAAAATGGATAATAATACCTGTTCGAAACTTCCAATGAGCTCGCTCGCATCTGTATCACACGACAAAGAGATTACCTTCAATTTTAATTCATTACTTGCATAAGCATAGAGATAAAAGATTGTTAAAATAAAGTGAAGACATACCTCCAGCGGAACACCAATGATACTAGCAGCCATTTGAGAGATACTCCTCTTTCCGTGATTACGGGGACCGACTAAGAGAGGAATCCATCGATTGGAGAGACAATTAACCACAGCGAGCAACGTTGATGATTGAGTGGAGATGGGAAGAAGAGAGGAGTCAATAGATGATGATACTAAATAGACACATAAAAACTGACGAATGAACGAATAAAAACTATCGACTCGTTACACTTACTTCTTTCTACCATCAACGGCCCGATTCTCGCAGTCTTCTGTTCAATCGATATCATGGGATGACAAGAATGAGCTTGTATTCCCATAATCTCTTTCAATATAAGTCTTGCTCGTTCTCTTTCCATCTCTACTCGAAGTCTTTTCACGTACACTGTCTCGAATGAGTATCCCACATCCTTACTCTGCAATTCATGTATGTAAATCACACAGTAGAAACTAGGAAGGGAAAAGTGTGAATAGGCGAACCGAGGAAATCATACACATCCATCGATTGATATCTCTTAGATTGAATGAGAATGGCCCTCCTGTCCAAGTCAACTTACTCAACTCTACATTTACCTGAAGGAATAGAAAAACTCATAGATTTTTAACTTGTCTCGTACCTTGACCATTCCCGAGAGTAGTTCTTCGCATATATCTGCATCTGTTTCTTTCAGAATAGCCAACTCATCTTCCTCACTGAGATCACTCGTATAGATCTCAAATTATTTTCCCAATATTCTGCATATTCATCAGTATTCTAACACTAACATTAGTGAATCGATTGACGAAACTCTTGGGAAGAGCCCTTCTGTTTCCTCCTTCTCCTCGTGGATTTTGACATGCGAAGAAGCGACAAGTCGATGAAGATGCTATCTCGAACTCCTGTCACACACAATTACACTTTTCATAAATGCATACTATCTCATGCTCTTTAATCATCAGATCTTACGTATTCAGAATAGAAAGAAAGCAATATCGTATTATACTTACTACGATATAGCCTATTTCTTACCTTTGCCAACTCAGCGATGTAAAGTATTCTTCTGTGGTCGAAGCACGCGTTGAGACCCTCGAGTATCGATTGCGAAGCCAGATTCATCTCAATTATACAACAATGAGATTGATTGAAGAGCGTAAGGCATCTCTTTTTTTACAAAGAATTATTATT
>LS515404.1:150920-169372 GCA_900490845.1 Pristionchus japonicus
ATGATGATCGTATGTCTCAGATCAAGTGCGAGTGAGGGAAGAGGGAAGGGGAGGGGGAATGGGGAATGATGATCGTATGTCTCAGATCAAGTGCGAGTGAGGGAAGAGGGAAGGGGAGGGGGAATGGGGAATGATGATCGTATGTCTCAGATCAAGTGCGAGTATGGGCAGATGTGATAGTGAGGGAGACAAGTACAAGTGCTCCTTCAACTCCAAGAGAAACAGCACTCAGAAGTATTGTGGAATATTCAAGAGATACTTCACTATTCCATCTTCCTTGATTTTCCTTCCTTATCACTTCTAATACAGTATTAACTGTGATTGAATGTCAACTTTCAAATAAGTAAATTGTGATATGATTAAAATAGCATTTATCTTATATTGTTCATTAATCACCAACTCTCTAAACAATGTTCCCATTGTCATAAATACGTTTACTGTGCCATTTGTTTCATTTTGTTCACTCGATCAGGGTAGTTATGCAAGTTTTATGTCTCGGTTAGTGTACAGTTTTATTCACACCCCCCTTTTTCTTATTCTCATGTACATTTTTACCGGTAAAAAATATATTCACGTACATTGAAAAATTGATCTATGCGTTTTCATCGCCGGAAATTTACTTGAAATTTATGGGGAAAACTCAAAAGATGTTGAAATTGAAATTGATTCTCACATCATAACATTTTTCCGTCAGATGGATTTTTTCTCTGAACTGAAAACTAAAACGATGCAACTAACTGGTTATATGCGTGATCAGTCGGAGAGTGAAGACAATGACAGCGGAGATAAATCAGTCAACCACCAACCATTCGCAGGTTTTTTTAAATCAAATATTATCTACAAAAATTCACCACCATTTTTACAAATTGCATTCCAGCAAAATTGATCTCTTATGCGAAGGAAGGAGCAAATCAAATGAAGAAAGTCGTTGAAAGTGTCAGTATTTTTTCTTGATAGCATCGAAAAAAATCCGACATTGCCATAATTTCCGACCCCCCTATTCTCTTATCATCACCCCTCTCCCCTCTCGGCCAGGTGGGCCCACTCTGGTTTCTTCCTACCAGAGGTATACCAGCATAGTTACCAGTTGTGAGCGGGTTTAAATACAACTGGTAACTATACTGCCATACCACTGGTACGGTAATTAGTTAGCGGATCATTTTGAGTTGACCTCATACGGTAACCGGGCCTCACATGGAACGTCCACGTGAGGTCAGTCACTTTCAAAAACGATCCCAACTGAAATCGTGAAAATCGTGCCAGAAGGTGTGCACACGAGTTCTGGAGCTTGATGAGGGGTGGGGGAAGGTACCTTGTAGGCTGTGTTGTCTCTAGACTCGCCGAGTTAGAGTCCCACTCAAATACCAGCGGTAAACAGGAACTGGTTCGCTACTGGTAACTGTTGTGGTTTACCACTGATAAGCCAAAACTGGTATACCACTACTGGCAAGAAGAAACTAGACCACTTTGATTCCCATCTCTCAAGGGAATCTCTCCATTTTGCATGCTATCTCGCATCGTCTTACCGGTTTGAGATTATGCAAATGGAAGAGGACCGAGAGGGGAGCGAGGGGAGATGATAAGCTTCTAGAAGGGAATTGGGGGTCGGAGATGCCGACAATATCGGAATTCCCGGAATTGTACTCGAGAAAGCAGTTTTCATGCATAACAGGAGGAAAATGCAAATTTCGAACTTGTTTTATTTGTAGTCGGGGTTAATACCAATCTACTACAACAAACTTGAACACGGTAGGTCAAAAACGAAGCTAAATACAGCCTTTGGATGTTGTAGGTCAAAAATTCATGTACATACACAAATTTCGAGAAAAATGATCGTTTTGCTTGGTAGCATTATAACTCGTCAACGTAGATTCATCGGATTCGGATGCTAAATAAAATTTACTATAGCAAGCGCTTTTTTGACAGGAGACCCGTGATATGGTAGATTTTGTGTGAAATGTGATAAATTGGTCGAGAAGAAGGAAAGAGGAGAGCGACAAGTTGATTGTATCTCATTAATTGTAGGGAATGATCGGTGAGATGGAGCGGAATAGAATGGAACACGAGAATCGGGTGGGAGGGACGAAAGTGGAAGGAGGGAAACTGCCATGGGAAGGACTTCCCAATCAGAATATCGCCATGAAGCAGATACTTGCACTTTCTCTTGTTAGTATTATTTATATATTAAGAGACTGGCTCGGTAAGATTCGAGGGTTTCGCCGTTATGTCCGCACATCGGCATATCAGATCCCCACCAAAAGTGTTGTGGAGATACCCCCATAGGTCCTGATCATCATTTGGGACTTTATATGACAAAATAAAAAAAATTAGCATAAAGGAGTGGGACTTCAAACTTTAATATAGAAAAATTCACAATAAAAAAACGACGATATCTTGGTCCAAAGTTAGTGTGGATATAAATATTATGTACCCACTTTTGGTTGGTTCGAAATTTCGATCGCAAACTGGTTTTTTTACTTTCAAAAATTAGGTACCACGGTGAAAATTTTCAAACAATTCCTAAAATTCTTATTTCGCTACTGTGGGGTAATTGATGATGCCGAATCACAATAGCGTTGCCAGATTTGAAGTAAACTTCAATATATGCTAGGAATCGTTGATAACTCTAAGCCCCGCCCCTCGTGGTGTTGCGACCGGTTCGTTGGGTCATAACATTTCCGCAGGTCGATTATTATGATTTTAACATTCTTTTGTTTTATGTTTTCATAGTGTTATTGAGAAGAGCTATGTCGAATTATCACTAGTTAATAAACAAAATGCAGGATTTGACCTTGAGACCACAGTTAGTTGGATAAGTCAATTCTACCGTAATCTGCTCATGATCAATGTTATTCGAAAATAGGCTAACACTATCTATTATCTTCGAATTTGCATTAATTACAATCATCCATGCAGCAGAATTCATTTCTAAATATAAAAAAAGCCGACTTGTTTCAAATAGACGAGATAATGAGCCAATAACCTGCTCATGTTGTCAACGGTGGGCTTTGCGGGGTTTAGGAGGGGGTCAGGCGCAATTTTTCAAAAAGGGGTTCGGGCAGGCGAAAATTTGGAAGATAGTCGCGAGCGAAGCGAGCGGGAAAAACTGAGCGATGTTCGCTCACTCAAGAAAGAAAGATACAGTAAAGTAATTGCTTCTCAAGAAAAATTATTGCAAATCCTAGACTGCATTATTGGTCTTTGATTTTTTGAAAAGTTTTTGAGAGCCTATTTTCATTATTTTTTCAAAATTTCTGGCATAGTTGAAGTTCAAACCTTTTGAAAATTCACCAGAAAACTTAACTTTTGATGCTCTATCGAATGGGGTATCACACATTGGGTGAAAATCACTTTGAAAGTTTTCAAGATCAAAGATCAAAGATCAACTTTTGGGTTCAATTTTTCGGCTGAAGTGTATCCTACGCCTACGGACTCTAACCACCAAGTATGTACTAATGAGGGCAATTTTTAGCTACTGTGCGACTCCCTAGTACGCTCTTACGGAGACCGCTTTTTAACCCCCGTTTTCACAAGACATTTTTAAATTTTCACTTAGGCGACTGCCCGTCTGTTGTCCTCTTGCCTAAAGGTACCCACAGTCCAAAAATCTAAGGATTTCATAAAGAAACAAGGAAGTATTGCCATCGGGGCTTGACCGGGGTTAGCCCATTATGAAAATCCTGGCAAACCCCACTCTAACCCCGGTCCATTGCTCTTTTGTTTGTTGACCAAAACCTTAGATTTTTGGACTGCAGGTACCTTTAGGCAATAGGACAACAGCCGGGCAGTCGCCTAAGAAAATTTTTCAAAATGTCGGGGTGAACACAGGCGTTGAAAATTCGAAGGATTACGATATTTACCATTTTTCAACAACCGTTTGTAAACTTGTTTCTTTATGAAATCCTTAGATTTTTGGACTGCATGTACCTTTAGGCAAGAGGACAACAGACGGGCAGTCGCCTAAGTGAAAATTTAATTATGTCGGGTGAAAACGGGGGTTAAAATGCGGTCTCCGTAAGAACGGTGTGAGTGGGGCATGCCAGTGTACAACTCGGGCAGAAATATCGCCTAGAGCTCATATTAGGTGTATATGATCCTTAGGAGGAAGTATGAACTTTTTTTTGATCTTTTGACAAAAAATTGATCTTTGATCTTTGAAAAAAATTTGGGTTTAGGCATCGTTTGAGGGCTCATTCGAAAGAGGATAAAATATTATGAAAAATTACAAATGTTCGAAGAGTTTCATCCATTTTGACGGAAGTTACACGCCACAAGGGTCAAATACCCTCATTTATGCACCTATTGGCCTGGCTAGCTGCCATTTCTAAGTTCAGATTGTCATTTTCATGCGTGAAACTTCATCGGGTTGTTTTTTTCACGGCGAAAACCAGAAAATCGCATAAGGTAGAAAATTTAGTTCTTCTAGTCTTCTAGTTGTACAGTCGTTATATTTATCATGAGGCAGCGCGCGAAGCGCGCAAATTTTTTTGTTGGGTTTGCCATTCCGGGGAGGCGCAAATTTTCCTCCGGGCAGGCGCAACCGCAGACCCTAACCCCAAAAAGGTACACCATTGCATGTTGTAGTATGTTCAGCATTGATTTTGATAAGGATCGCATAAATGGACTTGGCTAATTTTTGCATCAGAGCAGCTTAAGAGATCATAGAAGAAAGTGAACATAGATCTAGAGCGGTACATATCTTGAATCGTTTTCTCAGCAATTTAAAATGAAAAACAAGATTATTTGGGAAGTTCAACATCAATTTTAACAATGTTCGCCAAAACGAATATTTTTATTTTTTTCGATTATAAGTTCTATTTTGTCAATACTTAATATTAAGCATGAAAATGGAGAGGTACATACCCTAGAAATTGATAATGCTCCAAAAAGTGAATTTTACACGTTGATTTGAAAGCCCGGGCAATTTCGACGATTCTCGGGTCGCAACCCTTTTCCCGGCCTTCAATTTTGAATTTACCGGATAAGGGTGCCTATTCAAAAATCATGTTTTTAATTTGTACAAAATCTAAAACGAAAAAGCGCAAAACGTGAATGGACCCACGTTGTAGAGTCGACAATTCAACATCGGAAAAAATTTGTCAAGAAAATTCCAACATACTTAAGTTGAGAAACTTGAGCATGAAGGTTAGTAAAAAAACTGTTCCGAATACGCTCGATTTTGTGCTCATGTTGGAGAGCGTCTCAAAACGAACATTTTTTGTACAGGACATATTGTATGAAACGTTCTCCATAAGAAGTTACTGGCGTCCAAACATAGCACAAAACATTGCAGTTGAGAAAATAGCAACTTCGACTACGTGTAACTTCTTTTAGAGAACCTTCCATGCAATATGTCCTGTACAAACAATGTTCGTTTTGAGACGCTCTCCAACTTGAGCACAAAATCAAGGGTATTCGGAACAGTTTACTTTTTTTTGACTTATCTCCATGCTCACGTATCTCAACTTGAGCATGTGGGAATTTTCTTGACAACATTTTTTTCCGATGTTGAATTGTCCACTCTACAACGTAGGTCCTTTCCCGTTCAGCCTTTTTTTCGTTTTAGATTTTGTACAAATTAAAAACATGATTTCATAAAGTGAAAACCTAGATATCGCCTTTTTTGTGAATTTTTCTTTATTAAAGTTTGAAGCCGCGCCCCTTTATGCTAATTTTGTATTTTGTCATATAAAGTCCCAAATGATGATCAGGACCTATGGGGGGGGGGGGTATCTCCACAACACTTTTGGTGGGGATCTGATATGCCGATGTGCGAACATAACGGCGAAACCCTCGAATCTTACCGAGTCTCTTAAATTAGTTTACATGCTTGTGTGTCATGACGAATCAACTGTGGAATACAGGATACACGAAATCTCGTGAACGATCCTCCTGGAGATGTTGAATTCACTCAGATTGAAATGGACCAAATGGCAATTTCATTGATTGAAAGAGACACCAACTTGGCAAAGGCACGATTTGAACTGGTTCCGAAAGAGTACGATACACCATTCAAAAGAGTCGTTAATTTAATCACAACTTCAGAATTAATGAAGAGAGATTCTGGAGATCGTATTTTTATCGCGTTGGATTGATTCGAACGAGGATGATGCAGAATAAAGATTGTGAGAGAGACAAGGTTTGAACCAATCTTGCCCCACCCCCTCAAGCCTCAATTTTCCTCATTCATTTAACCCATTTTCACGATGAAATTAACACTTTTAATGGTACACAATTGAGAAATTAAGAAACTGTTGAGGTGGAGATAAGCTTGTTGATATCCTGCATTCTTCTCTCAAAGAAGCCATCGATAAATGATAACAGAAGAAACTAACGTCAATTGTTTTAGAGCATGGAGAAGGAAGAGGAGAAGGTTGAGCAGAAGAAGGAAGAGGAGAAGGTTGAGCAGAAGAAGGAAGAGGAGAAGGTTGAGCAGAAGAAGGAAGAAGGAGCAGAGATACGCGATGGAAAGGAGAAACTAAACGATTTGCATCACGACAATCATCAAACAATCAGTTCGTCTTTTATTGTTTGGAGAGTGATGGCAGGTTTATGAGATTCTGCATACTTTCCGAATGGTTTTACATCAGGCTAGACAAGCCATATGCGTGAGATTGGTTGAACAGTCCTGCGTATTCAGGGTTTCACAGAACCGCAGCGACAAAGGCCAAGTCGAGTATTTGTAACGCTGCTATCTTTCTAGAACAGAACATCTTGAGTTTTCACTCATATACAATATGTTCAATGAGTATTTACTGATAGTGCCCCACGTTTTTTGAATGGCTTTCTCTGGTAAACTAATGGTAGGCAGGGTCACGGTCTCATCCTTGTCAGAGGGCGGTCTCTAGTTGTGCCGCGAGAGGAAGGATGAACTGGCAGTTATGGGACGTCTTGAGGACAGATATACCCCCCTCCCCTCCTCCTTCCTTCCTCTCCTCGCGTTCCTACTCTCTATCGCAATCCATAATGAATATACTGGTTGGTTGTTGATTGTGGCGACAGTTCCCTATGGTCGTCTCCCTCTCTCCCTCTCTCTCCCTCTCCCCCTCCCTTCTCTCCCTCTCCCTCTCCCCTTTCCACACTTGTTTTTCCAGTCTTCCCTCTCACTTCTCCCCATTCTGTTGGCTCCCCCTTTCGAGATCTTACTATTCTTCTATCCCTTATATTACGAAACGATAGTGGATTGATGGGATTAGACGAGAGATTGAGGAGGGAAGGATGGATGGAAGAGCATTCGCATGGAATACAGTAATCAATGTTTCAGAGAGTGAGAGATCTCCTTCGTCCTCTCCATTGGACGTCGATTGGGAAGCAGAGATTCTCGCCCATTTGGAGAAGGAGGAAGAATATGAAGTAGTAGACGATGATAGAAGAGAGATAGATGATCTACTCGAGTGAACCCCCCCCCCCCCGTCCCCGTCCGTCGCTCCTCCTCCTTTTTAACTCCTCCCCCCCCCCTTTCTCTTTCTCTCTGTCTCTCGGTATTCTAGTGTCTGAATGGCTCCTTGTTACTAGTGCTATGATTGATCCTACCTTATTCCGCAAGAAAACGCTGTCCTTTGGTTAGTTTATTTTGTCTAGTATGTACAAAAGTATATCACTCTGACTAATAGGGTTAATATCTAGACTAACTCAACTACCACACTGTACACAATGGTATATACCCTGGTATTGAATCTAATTATTGTTTGGTTAGAGTGAAGAGGTCCAATAAATTATGCTATAGTTCTGGGGGAAAGTATAGTATTTGTTAGCAGTGGGATGGTAGTGGTTGTTGTTTACTGCTGCCTTCATTCGTTCCCCCCCCCCCCTCTCTCTCTAAGAGAGAACGTTGACTGAGAAGAGGGAAGAGTCTTCAGATGAGAGTATGTGTATGTCGAGAACGAGAGTTAATAGCATGAGGAACGACAAAAAATGGCAAAGGAAAGACTCCATTCATACCGAACTGCGATGCAATATCGACCCCGATATTCTCAAAAGGTAAACTCTTTGGAATACGAATATCTAAGAGATTAACCACCACCCGAACCAGGAACTTAGATGGGAGGAAGTATTTCGACGATGATCAAGTGAGCTTCTCTCACCTTCCATCGCCATTCGTATTATATTTGTAGGTAAAAGAGAATGGTTCGATATTCTGGAAGAGAGAAAACTTCGATAGTCTTCGTAGAGTGATTCCTCCCTTTAAATTCAATGGGATCCATATCAAAGTAGGTGTTCCATTCCATTCCTCTCCTCTCCTCTCTTCTCTCTAATCTCATATGGTAGATGGAGGACGATTGTCCCCAAGGAGGGGATGATGTCCGTCTCTGTATTCTCAAGACACTCGGTGCACACGATATCAGAAGTCTTCCCTGTATGTCTCCCTTTCTTTTCCCTTTTCAACTGTTTCAGAAATGGGTTTTCCCGTATAGGCAAACCCTTTTTCGGAAGATTTTTCTCCTAATGACCATTTTACCAAGAACAAAAGATCTATTTGACCTTACATGTGTTGCATGCTTCCAACCACTTCCAATATACGATAAGTATCCTCTTATCGATGGAATATTCTTCCTATCTACTCTTCCCAGGTAGTCTCTGTTGGAGCATCTGTTATATCGTATCAAAATATCTCATTTACAGACAAGGAGTTCCCCCTGTTCATCTTTTGTTCGATTCCTGTATGAGGTATGTACAGGTATGTATGCTCCCTTTATACAATTATTACTTTGCTAGACATCTAATGTAATCATAGTTAAATATTTTAGAGTATTTGTGTAAATTGCCTCTTCTCGGTATGGTGTTGCAAGTACTGCGGCGACGGTATATTTATGCTCCTTTATTTCCTCTTTTCAATAGTTCCTTCTAGAATCTTTCATGGGTCGATCTCTCATTCTGGGTACTCTATATACCTTCGACGTAATCTCAATTCCTCAATGTTGCACCCCTCTTTGTCATGAGTGCAACTCACCCATCTCAGTTTCCCCTCAACTCATTAATTATATCAAAATGGTAAGATTCTGTTCGGTCCTTCTATCTTTTTCTCTTCTTTCTCTCCTATCGAACGATTCTTTCACGTACTCTGCACTTTTGTTTGTGAGAGAGTAAAAGGACGTTGTGTGTTCATCTCTTCGTATCTTTTCTCCTTTCATTCATATGTTCCTTCCAGGGTAACTACTCTCTCATCCACGAGCCTCTCACATGCTCTGCTTGTGGATCTACTCGAGATCATCTCAGTAGGAAAGTGACCCATTACAACCTAAGCCGGCAGATACATCAACCTCTTCCATCTGCTCTCATGGTATCGGACAGTTCTGCATCCATGACTTCTCCTAAGCTCGGAACCGACCTTATTATTGATGCATCCATCTCTTGAGGCCATCATCTTTGACTCATCAATCTTCATAAACAATTAGTTCATCAAGTGTTTCATAAAAAATATGCCTTAAATTTAAGTGATTATCTATAAACTCTCTTAAATTTTACCCCTCTACCTCAACATTTTTTTTCGCTACCTCGAAATCGAATTAGTATCTACCTCATTCCTAAAATCGATCGAATATTGCAATTTACGTTTCTTATGTATCGTTCTTGTTAGATTTCCTTCACTATTGTTGCTTTGTATGAAAAATTAGTCTTCGATAAAGCTATATAGGATAAAGCTACAGTGTTCAAAATTTTGTTCTTTACATTACGGAGCCGGTATCACTTTATCTCGGCTCAACTCGGGGCGTTCGTCGGTTCAGAAGGGAGTCTTGGGGGTGACCAAGCTAACCAAATGATTCGCTAGTGGAGAGGGAAAACAATAGTATTTATAAAAAAAATTTTTAGGATGCTCAAACAGCAGACGAGCTGAGATCTTTCTCATTTTTGTTGTTGATTATGTTATATCATTCATGATTGTCTGTTTTCGGTATGGTGTTGCAGGTACTGCAGCAACGGCCGCTACAGCGGTATATTTTTTCTATTTATTTCACCTCTCTTAGTTTCTTCTAGAAACTTTCATGGGTCGTTCTCTTTTATTCTCGGTACTCTATATACTTTCGGCGTAATCACAATTCCTCAACGTTGCTTATCTCTTTGTCATCAGTAGTTTAAAAACTACATATTTGGGAAGCTTATTAAAGTAACAACAGGCGAGCTGACATCTCATTATTTTTTTTGATTTTCATTGCTCGTTAGTAGCATTCTTTACAAATATTCTAAAGTATTTGCACCACACACCATATGTGATCTATCTTTCTCCTTTCTCTCTCTCGGCCTCTCTCTCTCTCTCTCTCTCTCTCGCACGCGCACACTCGATCGTTATTCCACGCATGTGCACTCTTTATTTCCAATTTTCTCTCGATACTTATTTCATAATGTGTATTCTTTTAGATGGAGGAACCATTGGAATTGTTGCAGCGAGGAAGGGCAAGGGAACGAAGTGCCGAGTCTTCCGTTACTGATAGGACTTTCATTGAGAGGAAAATCAAGCCAGGCGATACCCTGAATCGGCTATCACTCGCTTACTCTGTAAATGTGAGTTGCTTGTCAGTGTTAGAACTGTAAGAATAATTTGTAAAAGGTTGCTGATCTGAAGCGCATGAACAACTTACTGAATGATCAAGACTTCCTGGCACGATCTTCCATCAAAATACCCGTGAGTTTAATAATTAAGTTTAATAATTAAACTTTAATTTTAATATACTATTTCAAATATTAATTCAGATGAGTAAATTGAGACACGCTCTTCGATTAGGAATCAGTGAATCCGACGGCGAAAACGACGAGAGAATAGAGGTGGCCACACAAATAATTAAACGTGAAATATACTCTGATATAGGTGGATGAACACAGAGAATTGCTCGATTCTCATGAATCTAATGTGGAAACACTCTTCAGTCAGACGGATTCGAATCTTCGTCAGGTGAGATTCCAAACCAAAAATTCAATTCGGCATAGCTATAGCGCTAGCGCTATAAACCAATATACAAGACGAAATGTATTTTCTTTTTTTAAAAAAATAATTGAATCTAACAACAGAGAGTTCTGGAAGTCTTGTGCCTTCATCTTGCATTCTAATCTCAAATGTATGATAGGTGCGTGAGTCACTGGGAGACGATAACTCTACTCCCGGTTCATTTCATTTCTTGGATGCTCGACCACCACAACCGACTCATACTCCTATATGGTTACTTCTTATCGCTGTCATATTCGTATTTGTCGTTTTACCATTATTTATAACTATTTACGAAGAGACTGAGGAAGTCTCGCCAAACCCCAATCATTTTCATAATGGCATTCCTCACCACTCAAATTGAGTCATACGAGTTATCTACAATCCCGGTTGCAATGATCGAGTGCAATTGGATTCTTCACACATATGCAATCGTTTATCTATCTCTACGAGACTGTACTAGTAAGGACTAAATAAAGAACTATACGTGCTTTACATCTCTGAGTTTAATGATGTGTGTAGATACAGAGGCACAGGTACAATAGGCAATGTAAACGGTCATTTAAGGCACCAAAACAGAATATAATCCGTTGACTAGATGTGAGTAGATGAATTAGTGGCACTGAGAGAAAGACGATAGATAGGGGAAGGTGAAATTATAAGTTGTAAATGAGACTCCTACAGATATGGGACCCTTGAGCCAATTCATGGAAAGACCCTTGTATAGTGCTCGGATGCCTTCTTCTCTCGCAATATGAGAGAGGAGAGCAAGCAGACCCATACCACTAGGTACTCTTCCTGTCTGCATTCTTCGTCGTACGATATCCAATGGATATGAGCAACTCTGTCCGATGAGACCAGCGGTTGCACCGAATAGCATGATGATTGGTGCAGATGGAGAGCGTCCGAATTCCTCTTTATACAGCAATTTCAGCGTCTCGAATGTGTAGAAGGATGAGCCCGCATACGGTATCACTCCAGCGAGAGTTGAGTATATACCACTATAAACGTGCCACTAATTGTATCTAAGTACTTATTAGTCAGCATGTCTATGATCTCTTTTAGCAGTCTTCCTATCTGCGTTCCGTTTTAATCAGTGTACATTCTCATGAAAAACAACGAACCGATAGAGCGCCAAAGGTCCTTCGGTACGATAACTTTTCACGATCACGTCCACCAGTCCAGAGTATTCCGATTTTTTAGAAATCGAAAGCCGCGCCTTCAAAAACGATTCCGTACGAAGGCACAATTGTCAAACTCACCTTAGCCGTATCCAGAGGATAAGTCAGTGAAGTAGCCACAAATCCCGCCATTGAGCCGGCTATATACCGCTTCCCGGGAGTCTTCTTACTGCAGCGAACTAGCAGATCCCTTTTCAACACTGATCCTTACTTACCCATCGTCAACGGAAAGGAGATACTTGAATCTTTCATGCGCTGCGAATTGGAATGCGGCATATGGAACAACACGAGCAAGAGTTGCAGAGTTACCTCTGAATATAAACCATGAAAATAATCAGTATGATGAAAAGAAACCATGAAAATAATCAGAGAATAAATATACAAACCTGTACAATGCCAAGAATCCCTCTGTTTGATAGGTAGTTCGAATAAATTTCAAAGCTGCCTTGAACGAATAACGTCGAGTTCGAGATACTGAAATAGTTTTAAAGAGAGGATTCAGCAGAGGACAAACCTTGGAAATTAATTTTCGTTCGGTCAAGAGGAGCAATCGTTGTTTTAGCTAGCGCACCCGAAATAGCTCCAGCTGATAAAGCAGCTAGCACGCAAGGAGCCTTCTTTGAATCTTCATGCATAATCACAGATTACGTGAGACCATCTAGAAGTAAACGAGTAAAAAAAAATAACAGAACAAATAACAATTAAATAAAAAAATCCACGGTGATCAGAAGATCGATCCACGGCTCTGAACAAGAAAAAAAGTTCAAACTACAGAAAAAGAGTGCAACTTACAGTAGTTGACATTTGTTCGCGGACGCAGATCGACTGCGCGCAGACTCAATAATATTCGTTATTATTATCTTCGTTATTTATTCAGTTTGATTCATTCGTACTCCTTAGGTCCAAATAGTAAACATTGTAAATTTGGAATTTTATGCTTAACTTAAACTCGTTCACCCTTTCGACTCGTTCTCACTTTTCGATGGCTGTGGCTCTAGAGAATTTCAAAATTTCAGACCGAGCTCGATTTCTTATCGTTCCGGTGAAGATTTGTTCAAGTATTCGGCTGCTTTCAGTGCGCCATCTTTGGGTAATGTCGAAAAGACAGGTTAGTTAGGTACTGGGATATACATTAGATACGACATCTTTTTTTTCAGAAACTTGCTCCTATTTTCGAGGCAAAAAAACCAAAAGAAACAACTGTAGATGCTATTCCTCTAGAACGTACTTT
The DNA here is from genome assembly GCA_900490845.1 of Pristionchus japonicus. NCBI lineage: Eukaryota > Metazoa > Nematoda > Chromadorea > Rhabditida > Neodiplogasteridae > Pristionchus > Pristionchus japonicus. The sequence goes on from LS515404.1 coordinate 164,251, forward strand.
TGTTTGTTGGAATGTGGCTGGCCTGAGGGCGTGGATTAAGGCAAGGCTGTTTTATAAGAGTTTCAGCTCATAATGCAGATTAATATACATAGAGAGTTTTAGAAAGGTGGTCATTTGATCCTCGACAATATCAAAGCGGACATATTATTTCTCGGAGAAACAAAGTGCGAAGAAATTCCGCCTGAATTGAGTAGCTCTCTCAAAGATTATCACTCCACTCTTCTCCCTTCTTCCGGAAAGAAAGGCTATGCTGGAGTTGCACTCTTCAGGTATCATTTCGCCTAACAAGAAGAAGTGTAAAAAAATGTGAGTTTTAGCAAAGAGAAACCACTCAAGTTGTGGAAAGGAATTGGAGTGGAGGAGTTTGATGATGCTGGACGACTTATAATTGCGGAGGTGAGTGATCATTTTATTGAAAAAGATCATTGATGGAGTGATTGCAGTTCGCTAACTTCTATTTCCTTGGTGCTTATGTCCCTAACAGTGGAAGCGGACTTGTGAATCTGGAAAAGAGAGGGCGATGGGAGCAGATAATGAGAGAGAAATTGGATGAACTTGACAAAAATAAAGCTATCGTCTACGGTGGGGATCTAAACGTTGCGCACAAGGAAATTGGTAGGAGTAATAGAGACTGATTGTGAGAATATGTGGATCATTTCAGATTTGGCTAATCCGAAATCGAATGCAAATAAGACTCCTGGTTTCACTGATCAAGAAAGAGAGGATTTCACCAAGATGCTGGATAATGGATTTGTCGATACATTCAGGCATCTACATGGAGACAGGTTGAATCGTATACAACACTACAGATAAAATGGAACAAATTAAGAGTTGCTTACACTTTCTGGTCCTTCATGAGAGGAGCGAGAGATAAAAATATTGGATGGAGACTCGACTACTTTCTAACAAGTAAACGGATCGTGGATAACATTACTGTCAGTGATATGATTGGAGACGAGAAGAAAACGAGTGATCACTGTCCTATCATATTAAAGATCGTGATCTAGAATACGAAAAATCTTTAAGTTACGACATTACAATGTAATCAAAATCACAATTTTGCTATATCAATAACGATCTCATTCTTCATTCTGTTTATGCATATCGATAACTTTTAATGATAATTTGGATAAATGTTTCTCACAACCTGTTCGAAAAATCTAAGAAAACATGAAGAGGTATATGTGGGTGTAGTATTTCTGGAAGCTTCATGTTAGTTTAGGGATGGCAATTTGAGTCCAATGGACTGTCTGAGACAATTTGGATCTGAACTTTTCGGACACTTTGATGTCTCAGACACTAGTGTCCCAAGTTCTCGGACACCTTTGTGTCTGAGACACTGGAGTGTCTTCATTCCTTCCTCCCTCCCTCGCCCAACGCGGTCGATTCGCTTTGTTCGGGAGCGAATGAGAGGAAGGGAGAAATGGTTCGGACACTCTAGTGTTTCAATCATTTCGCACTCTCAATCTCGGACACTAAGGTGTCTGAACTGAGAGAGATCATTCTTCATTCGGACTCATTCCTGTCTCTACGCGCGTGGGAAGTTCTGTCGTTTGAGACACAAACTGCCATCCCTATGTTAGTTCCAAATCGACCATCATTGCCTCGGAAAAAAATACAAACTTTTTTTTTGCCAAATGCTGCAACCCTACTGCATATACATATTTCTCAGCTTACAAAAGAAGTTGTCGTTATGGTATATCTAAATGAAAATAACTCACGCTGCATATTGTTCAGGGATTCGATTATCAGGAAATTGCAACTTCAGTTTTTCTCTACAATCTCGTTAATAATTCATATTGCCGTCATCGAACTGTAAAAAAAGATCCCAATGGAATGAGCTTATCAATTTCAGTGCAGAAATATCACGGAATGTTACATAATAATGTGTGTATGGAACAATATTATGGATTGGACAATAGCGTACGCTAACGTATCTCTATGTAGTACTTCTCCAATCTCGATACAAATCATTATCATCAACGGCGAAACAATCGACATGGAGAACATGTATAAGAAGACATTTAAAATAAAAATATACAATGGCTTCGAGAACACGATTGAATCAAGAATGAAGAATCTTTTTTTATGGATATTGATAGTTATCTACATAGTTAGTACAGTAGCGGAAAAAAGTGTTTGGTCACTTTTTCAAACTGTTGTAACTTTTTTGCCAGGAGAGCAATCTAGCTGAGATTTCTAGGGTAAGCAGAGAATCCATCAGTGCCTCAGATGATAATAGTAAGATTTGTCGATAACTTCCATTGTTGCATAGTGATGACGCAATCAACAGTTCATTATTTCGAAAAATCATTTTTCCTGAAGGAATTTATCGGTTCCACCAAACTTTTGGAGTGATGAGGCAAGGAAAGGGCTACCCATAAAGTGTCAAGTTGATTGCGCTTGTTGCAGCGGCTGCAGGATTACTGCAAATTCGAGGTCGCACTTTCAGAACTCTGCTTCTAGACGTGCTAGAGACCTGTTCTAGGCACCAATCTGCTTCTTACGATGAGCCTCGATGACCCTGACAGTATGATGGAGATTGCTCAACAATTGCCTTTGGGATTCGGATCAGTCATATTTTCACATAACAAAAAACTCAACTTTGTAACTCAACTTTGAGTGGTCACCATTCCAAGGGTGAATACTGAAAATTGATGGCTCCGGTGCAGAGGTATTCCAAATCCATGTTTTTAACGACGCTAAATTTTCTTGGACTCTGCGATAACGTTTCGACCTGTGGGGGTCGATTTACGAAGGCACACTCAACCTTAAAAATCTTGCCTCGATCCTTTTCGCATACAGATCAAAAATCAAAACTTTCATCATGGTCGACCTACAGTCTTCTGATTTGTCTGATTTACAAACGAGATTATGGGCCTCCACCTGACAGAGTTTGACACCAATTGGACTCCTTTGGAAAAATCGATATTGGGCGAAGCAAGATTTTTAATGTTGAGTGTACCTTCGTAAATCGATCCCCACAGGCCGGTAAGTTATCGGAGAGTCCAAGAAAATTTAGCATGGATAAAGGCATGGATTTGGAATACGTCTGCACCGGCCCAGTGAATCCCAGGGGCAAATGATGAGCAATCTCCATCATATTCGAATAGGGGCCTAGAAAGGCCTAGAAATATTAGCCTGATTCCTCTCCTGGCCAAAAAGTTACAACAGTTTGAAAAAGTGACCAAATAGATACTTTTTTCCACACATGTACCCTACAGTCTGTAGGTGAACTTTGCTGTTTTCGATGAAAACCAATGTAAGAATATAAGTTCCAGTAGAGTGAATGAGAAAAATTAGCATTTTTTCTCTCTTTCCCGGGTAATCCCCCTTATCTAATTCAGCAGCACATTTCTTTTCAAACTACAGTACCGCTCAAAAGTTTGGAAACAAATTTTGTCTTGCCATAACTTTCTTCAAAGTTGAGATAGAGACTTTTGGTTTTGAGTGATCGATGACCCAACCATAGGAGAACAACTTCATATGGTACAAGTCTGCTCGCTTATCCAAAGTAATTCGCTGTAAAATTTCGTGGTTGGTATTATTTTTGTAAGCCTCATCGGAATTTTTCTCGAATGTCTCACTACCCTGTAGTGATAGTACATCTATAGTAGAGTACAATAAAAATATATACAGGGTGTTAGCATAGAGCATTGGCATGGGATTGAAGACACCACTGAAAAATCTTTAAAATTCAATAACTCCGGTTTCTTTGGAGCTAATGACCTCAAATTCAGTAGGCAGCTAGAGTGAGTGCTGGAATGCAGTTCAGCCAAGTTTCGAGTGAATCGGTCGACTGGCGAAGAAATTCGAAAAAAATTTGAGTTCCATTTTCAATTATTCAGAAAGTACCCTTCCCATGTTGCGAAAATTCGGTCACTTCACAGCAGAGTGGGGAAACTATGAGCGAACACGTGTGCGAAATTTCAGAGTTAGAGCATCATGTTGATGCTTTGTGCAGGAAGGAAATCGAAGAAATTAAAATTGGAAAAATGACGACCAAGCCTTATCTGAGTTTTCAAAAATGTAAGAAGCGGCCGTCAAAAAGGCATACTTATCTTTGTATGAGTGCATAGTCATACGCAGCGACAAGTAAAACCAGATTCAAGGTGAATCTAGGCATTTATGAATTATTTGAGTAGATCGATTCATCCAAAAAATGAACTTCGATTTCTTTCCTGCACAAAGCGTCAACATGAAGCTCTAACCCTGAAATTTCGCACACGTGTTCGCTCATAGTTTCCCCACTCTGCTGTGAAGTGACCGAATTTTCGCAACATGGGAAGGGTACTTTTAAATAATTGAAAATGGAACTCAATTTTTTTTCGAATTTCTTCGCCAGTCGACCGATTCACTCGAAACTTGGCGCAACTGCATTTCAGCACTCACTCTAGCTGACTACTGAATTTGAGGTCATTAGCTCCAAAGAAACCGGAGTTATTGAATTTTAAAGATTTTTTAGTGGTGTCTTCAATCCCATGCCAATGCTCTATGCTAATTGCACTCACCCTGTATATAATTTTATTGTACTCTACTATAGATGTACTATCACTACAGGGTAGTGAGACATTCGAGAAAATTTCCGTTGAGGCTTACAAAAATAATTCCAACCACGAAATTTTACAGCGAATTACTTTGGATAAGCGAGCAGACTTGTACCATATGAAGTTGTTCCCCTATGGTTGGGTCATCGATCACTCAAAACCAAAAGTCTCTATCTCAACTTTGAAGAAAGTTATGGCAAGACAAAATTTGTTTCCAAACTTATGAGCGGTACTGTGTGTAGATACGGATGAGGACATGCTAGTTGAAGTAGAAAATCGACCTAAACAAGTAGTTCAATCTTTTATTCTTTACTTGTGGTGACTCAAGTGATGAATTCGAAATTTGAATCGAGAGAATCTGAATGCATGAGAATGCAGGTCTACTTGTGGAGTGGTGATCTGATCGAAGTGGCTCTATCGTTCAGCTCATCGAATGGTCTACTTGTGGAGTGGTGATCTGATCGAAGTGGCTCTATCGTTCAACTCATCGAATGGTCTACTTGTGGAGTGGTGATCTGATCGAAGTGGCTCTATCGTTCAACTCATCGAATGGTCTACTTGTGGAATGGTGATCT
>LS515404.1:279891-295979 GCA_900490845.1 Pristionchus japonicus
GAGAAAGATGAGTAAATGGCACATTAATTAACCTCAATAACTTTAGTCCTCATACTTTCTCCTTCTCCGTAACTCAATTTCATCCAGCACTTTGTTTCTTCGAATGGAACCATAAATATTCCTGAAGAGAAGATCAATTGCACATAGAATGACTCTTCATCCCACTCTTATCTCTATTTCATTTATCGTTTTCCTCATGATCTTCAGGTTTTTTTTCATTCCTTGTTTCTCTCATAATTTTCTATTTATCTTTAAAATACCTGGTCTCATAGGGTCTTCAGTTATCTCAGTCACTTCTTCCATTTCTACGTCCTCTGACAAATTCGAATCGGGCGACTCCATTTCCTTAATTATGTCTTTAAGTATCTTTATAGCTGAATCAGGGCATAAGGAAACAATCGATTTGAAAAGAAAAGAAAAGAGAGCGAACACGTAAATGTCACCTCATCGTCATTTTCATTTCTTCTCACGATAAGTGGATTGTCAGGAGAGAGTGTATGATTTGGAATATACTGAAATATTGTTCTCAGTTCTATCAATCGAAGCACTCTCTGAGTATCTACAATGACTGACGTCATCATCTGGGAGATCCTCCAATCCTGTCTCGGGGAAAGCAAATCGATCTCGTTGGACAGTCACTCCAGCTACCTCTGATAATAGATTGGATGTAGAAGTCAATCGAGTTGTCGTACAATTATGATAACTCGCTTACAGTAATCGTTCATCAAATCTCTGGTACTGAGAAAGCATACTCTTCAATTTCGTACATCAGGAAAAAATACGCTTTCTATTCGAAAACCTACAGTTAGCGAAAATATTTGATGAGCGTTCAAATATAATTGTCATCTACCGCAACCTTATTTCATATTTAATACTCTATACTGTCAAATTGTCAAAATGGAATGAATACTCACTAACATTCTCATCTTGTTCTTTTTCAGACAAACATCTCATTTGGGAATGATATAGGCACATTTTTTCACTTACTTGCTTTGGGGGGTTCGTAGTGATATGGATTTATGCAATATTCGTCGGATTTTTTGCTGAACCCATTGGGACAATTCTATAATCCTCAGATTAGATTATGCCAATTGGAGTGAACTCACAGGTGTAGATTTGAGATCGTTTACACTGAGAAGCCATCCAAAACGGAAGATCCTACACGATAGGAGATGGCTGTTTCCTTTATCCATGGAGGTAGACCGCTTCTTGTCCGATGTTCTCAAGTGTATATTATTAGTTGAGATACTCGTAATCTTACCTCTTCACCAATGCACAACCTGATGTTTTTGACTTTGTGTTTACAGCAACATTCAAATTTTCCAGAGTTCTTGCATTTGCAGATATTTTAGAAAAATGTTTGACTGCCTTATCCAGAAATTTTTGATCATCCTATAAAAGATGGAAGTGCATGAGTAAAAAGGGAATAAGAGCACTTACATCTTCCTCGAGATCTCGTTCGTCCATCACTTTCCTCAATTGTTTCAATGTTCCACTTTGGAAGAAGTTCATCGCTAGTTCAGATGGGGTACTTCCTTACTGAAAGAGAGAGAGAGAGAGAGCTTCTTCACGTGTTGCTATGACAATAACCATGGTCACGAGTCACTTCCAATTTAGAGTTACATCCAAATTATGATTATCTAGATGGATATCTAACAGATAAAGTCGGAGAACTTGATAATATGAGACAACTTTTTTTTTAAAATATTTTGGATTATATGAGTGTAAAGATTGAGATGGTAGCAAAAGGAGGCACATGAAAACAACAAACCCCTCACTGTCTCTAGACACTCTTCCAACTCTCGCTCTCTCTCTCGCTCTCCCGCTCTCTCTCTCTCTCTCTCTCTCGCTCTCCCGCTCTCTCTCTCTCTCTCTCTCTCGCTCGTTGTATCGTATACCACACACATAAAGGTGCACCGAAAAGCAAGAGTACCTCGACAATATATTTATCTCTGTAAATATCAAAAACAACTAGTTAAATTTGGAAGAACCATTTAAATTGACAAAACAAGTAAAACAATGTATGGTAGATCATTGATCTAAATAGGAGATGTACTTGTTACTTTGGGTAACTTGGTTTTGTTTAACGACATCTGGAAGATGATACAGCAAGGACAGGTATGATAAAACAGAGGAGAATGAGGATATGAACCCTCCACAACTGTAGATAAAGAAAAAATAGATCAGAAGAGTCTAAGATGATAATCAAAGTATGGGCAGGAATATCGAAAACGATATGAACAGTGATTTTGATTGAAAAAATAAAGCGAACAATTATCTGAGAAGACAACCAATATAAATATATAAAACATTATAAAGATTAGGAAGCGTTTGTGACTGGTGGATTGAAGCAAAGTGATCAGTTTACAGTCAATTAAACTATAATGATAAGGGGAAAAGTATAGGTTAATAATGGAGTGAAGTCATGGGCCTTACGGAATTGATTGATCCGAGCGAACATTCGGAGAGTGCAGATATGATTCCGTCGACTGAATCGATCGATATTTAGTAATTGAGTGATGTGGGAAGGACTAACCATTGTTCTGTCCATTGCGAACATCCGAAAGAAGTCTCATCACCATCTGACGCTGATCCACATTCATACTAAACATTATTATTATTAATAATATACTTTTTGGTTATTAATAATATAGTTTTTGAGAGTAATAAAGAAAAGTCTTCCATTATTTTTGAACGTGAGCAGACGATAGTGTGTCCTCTACTCCTTACCTCTTGATTATATCCATAGGAGAGGGAGTTTGGGGAGGAGCGAGAATGCGAGAGGACGAAGAGAGAAGAGAAGAATTGTCCGATAGAATCGAATCCTCACCCGAACTCGCTTCCAGAATGGGAGATTCTCAAATGGATGGATCATCGATTGTTGAAGTGAGTAGCATACTAGTGAGTGCCTCGAATGCAGCCTGTCTCTGGATTCTCTTCATTACTTCATGATCGGGTCTCGCACGATGGGAACCGAATCGAGTGACTGAGAACTGTTCGACAGTGTATTCACTCGGATGACGAGACAGAGCAACGAAGAGTGTATCCACCTCAATGGTCACTCATTCATTCAATTCCTCATTCACACCCACCTTAGTCAAGTCTTTCTCGCAATTGACAGGGGCCAATTTGAGCGGAACGTAGTTGTCAGGAGTGGTAACTGCTCCCTCTTCCGCCTCTTCTGTAAACAATCTCTGGATTAGTTCTAGATGTGTCTACCGTACCTGGAGGAATAGAGAGCACTGCAGGAAGGGAACGATATCTGAAGGATGAAATGAGGAAGAAGAAACTAGCAACGACCAACTCTCTGTCACTGTCTGGGTTTCCACTCCAAATGAGATGAGTAGACGAGGCATTGGTGCATCCATTAGTCATCTGATAGAGAACTTCTCCCGGTCCGATGTGGATGGCAATTCCCTCTGAATGGATAGACTGGTTGGAGAGGAGAAGTGAGGGCACTAACCAGGAAGGAACTTGAGCATCTCCTCAACGTCGATTCCGACGGCTTTGGCAGAGACAAGGACGTCGCGATCAGTTTGTTCCTTCACTCCCACATGAGTAGCCACTCTCATACGGAGTATAACCACACGACTCATCTCGTCTGAAACTGAGTCTCACATCATTCAACAAATCTCAAACATGAAAAAAAACAATTTTAAAAATATACTAAAGACAATTATAGCCAAAGTAACGAACAATATTGTTTAGACCACCCACGTTGACCCTAATTACTGTGTTATCGCATGTTTATTGTCGCCCACCTCCATTGCAATCGTTCCACTTATCACGGAGTCGAAAGAGGAGGGTATTGGCCAATTGTTCCGCAAAAGTTATCACCTTAAACAAGGAAAACATGTAATAAAATCAATATTACATTTTTACCTACCGCTGGCTAATCAGAACTACCGCATCCATATGCATGGCAATGTTTTCAGTGCTCTATTAAGGATATGTATTCTTTGAACCGCAGTTTTCGATGCGAAATGGGTCAAGGATGCTCAGAGATACACAAGAAACACACACAATAAGTATTATACCAAGAAATTCGCAAAGAGGAGACATGGCATGAATGACTGTGATAATACAGCGAACAAGCACGAACCTTTCGTCTGGGAATTTTGTTGAAGAGGAAGGGAACGATATAGTTAACGAGCTCCTTGATCTCAGTGTACATGACGACGTGAGGAAGAATAAAGAGAGTAAACGAAGAGAGCGAGAGAGGAGCGGCGTCGGATGCAAAAAGAAGCAAGTGAAAGGAGAAAGTGGGCGTGGCCTATCCATATCTGCATAATTTGCATAACTTTTTTTAGACTTTTGCATAATTTTGTCTTTCTTCTCTCAAATTCAATTACTAGGGTAATTGCTGAGATTATTGGAAGAGAAATGAATGAACGATATCTCCGTAACGATCTTTTGGGGAATTGAAGATGGAAGAGATACTTGGGGATCCACGTACTTTCCTTTAGTCAAGCTCTCTCAAATGCTCCCGGATGGTCTCTGGTTCTTTCTAATAGCAACATCTTCGTCCTTTTTCTCAGCAGGAGCTCGTAATGTCTTCTTCCATGTATTGGACATTCGGACGCCCTTCGTCAATTGGTCCATTACCACCATCTCTCAATTATCATAACAGTACTGTTTAGGATGGAGCAATTCTCTCTCTTCATTCTTCTCTCAGTTCTATTCAAGATTGGAGTGCTTTCTCGTCACGAATCAATAGATCGAAAGATTTTATATCGATCAGCTGCTCTTTACTTCATTGAATCTTTCCTTTCTTCTATCGTTCACTCTCAATTCCGAACTGGACAACTATTCACCATGAGGTTCGATCGAAAGCGATGAAAGATGATCAATTGGAGGAGAGAATCTTGCAATAATATTCATAAGGATCATCTTTTGAGAGTGTTCGACTTCTTCTCTTCATTTGCTCTTCTATTCTTAATTCGAGACAAAGAAGAAGAGAAGTCTACAATCAGTACCTCTCATATCGTTTGTTCTTTTCCATCTTTTCTTCTCCATCTTTTCCATCTTCATCTCTTTATCTAACCAGAATATTGCAGATACTTCTTGCATTGTCAGCATCATTCTCATGGTTGGAATGGGGTCAGATGGAGTACACTCCCTTATCTATCATCGCATCTCCATTCTTGCAAGCTCTCAAAGCTTACCGAATACTCGCCGTTAGAGAAGCTTTCGTGCAGGTGAGCTCATGGATGTATATATCTTCCTTCTCTTCCTTTTCTTCTCTCTCTTACTCTTCCTTCCCTCACTCAATACAAACCCTCTTCTAATCCCTTTCACTTCTTACTTGTTTGATCAACTGATCACATGCAATGAAGAAATGTACAACATTCTAGCCTCCGGTAGATCAAATGTACCATTCTCCGCTCTCCCTTCAATCTGCGTTTCCTTTCCAGAGTCGAGTATCGATTGAAAGATTCTCCCTGGAGTACAGTACTCTCAACACTCTGACACTTCTCATTCCGGCATTCTTCTCTTTTCTCTCAAGAGATATTCAGATTACTGCATCATGGGAATCAATAGACTACGTAAGAATGATTGAATGATAGGAGGAGTCAGGAGAAGGAGAAGGAAGGTGTGAAGAGACGAGACATGTCTTCTCACCCTCCAGAGAGAGAGAAAGCCTCTTCCACTCACTCTTCCCACCTCCTCCTCCTCCTCAAAAGAGAGAGGGAGATGAAAGAACGATTGAGAAAGATTAAGAAATGAGTGAATGAATGCTCGATTGAACAGAATGAATAATCTCCTATCTACAGACTCTAATGGGAATGGCCCCACTTTGGCTGGCTGTTGCACTCTTCTCTGATCTATGGCAGATTACTCAAGTATTTCATTAACTCAATCAGCCATAAAAGGAACTTTGCAGCTGTCAATTCATCAATACATAATCTCTGAACACTCTCGGCTCACCCTGGCGTCCACCGGTCAATGGATCCTTCAGGTACCGTAATCTCCTCTACAGTATTCCACCGTATCTCCGTTCAGAATATGGCTCATCCGTCTCTTATTGCACTCAGTGCGAAGATCACTTTTGTAGCCAGTCTAATGAGAAACGGACGGAAAGTTGTGAATGGGAAGAGAGAAGGATGGTGAATAAAGAGAGAAATTGAAGACTTTCTTGTTGTGATAAAGGAGAAAGAAGGAAAAGAAGAGAAGGATAAGAGAATGAGTGGGTGGAAGGAATTTCACTCCATCCATCCATCGCATACAATACAGAATCATCTGCCATTCAACTTGATCAGACACTTTGATAATGTTCTTATTTGGAATAAACCAATTATTTGTGTTTAGAGAGGGAGCGAATTGAGTGGGAGTATCTATTCTTAGAGAGAAGGAGAGATAGAGAGAGAAATCAGTGTAAAGTGAGTCCTGCCTCAAGGGAAGCAATGACTCCTCTCTCTCTCTCTCCCTCCTCACCTTCCACTCATCCATTCCTCACTACTATCTATCCTATCATCCTTCTATTTTTCTCTTCACTTAGCATCATCTATTCCATCTTCAACCTCTTCCTACCGTCTCTTTGCTTCATTTTTCCATGCGATTCTTTCCGATTCTCCGCCGTTCTACGTTCACGAACTCTAGTCACTCATCCTCTATCTGAACTTTGATCTTCTTCCAGGTACCAATATGCCGCCAACTGGGGAGGAATCCACTATGATCGGTTAGTTGCTTTCACCATTCTCACTACTAATATCTGGAATGGCCTTCTGACTAAGTATATACAGTAACAAGTCCATGTCCATCTCTGTCAATGAGTGGGAGGAGGGAGAGGAGAGGGGATGGGGGGGGGGGATTCCCTCTTCGATCTCTCCACCTACTCACTCATGATTAATACTGTGCTTTCATGATTGCTTTTCCCTCTGTTTCTCTCAATATCTCAGTTTGTTGGTATAGATGGGAGGTACTCTGGTTACTCTTCTCACTACTATTTCCATCCTCTTACCGTTCACTTCGAGAGAGAGAAAGAGAGAAAGAGTAAATAGTCTTAGTCTGTCCTCTCTTCTCTTCTCTCATTCGATGGATGTCCTAACAGTGAATAGTGTTCTTCGTATGTCGAAGGGAGGAATGGATATCTCTCCTCGACAGAATGAGGCAATTCTACGTCAATATCATCCACTAATCAGGAGTAACACTCAATTGATTGATCAGGATAAAAGTAATCATCGTAAGGAGGATCTTCCCTCTCTTCCTCCTCTTCCTCCTCCTCGTATTGAAAGACGCCATTCCAACCAAAGTGATCCCTTCTCTTTTCTTCACTGATTCTAACCCGTGACTGTTGAGTGACACTACCGTACCCTTCGTCTATCTACCGTATCCCTCGTCTTTCCTCCTTCTAACTATGGTGATCCAACTAGTTTCTCATCAGATGAACAGCCGAATGCGACGATGGAGACTAAAGTGTCTGGTCAGGGACCGAAGAGAGTGGGAAGATGGACTCTCGCCCAACTGAGACAGACTGATGGAATTGTGCCCTCTCAGGCAGGATGGAACAAGGGTGCTTCTCAGAAGGTATACTATATTTAATCCATTAGATTAGAATGAGTAGAAAATGAGAAGTCAGAAGTACGGCTTTGTTTAATTTTGATTTTGAAGAAAAAGCTCTTCATTTTTATTCTCTCTTCAAACTCTTCAATTTCAATTAATTAATTTTTTTTTAAAATTAATTAATTAATTAGTAATTATTATTTTAATTAATTAATTATTTTAATGCTGATGATGTGGTTATCAAGATAATCTATTATTTTTATCATCTGTCTTACAAATAACAACAGGAAACATCTTATAGATAACTCAATGAATATCATCCAATCTCTCTATATTCATTCTATACACATGATTTGCTATAAAAATCCAAAAAAAAGTCATTCAATACATACAGGGCACATAATTCACAAGAATTTTTTTAATTCACAATTTGAATACTTTGATCAACTCTATACGACCCACGAATTCTAGTAGTTGCAATGAGCCTAATTTTCAATCTGTTGATATCTTGAACACATTCATTCTCCAATTTGATATACTCTCCATTCTCGGCTGCCTCCACAATCTTGACAGGAGTCTTGTGAGAGCTCTCGATCTACAATCAACCAAGCACTTTCATTATTCCTTTCCTTCCACTCACATTAGCCTTGCAATGAGAGTATCTCACTCCTCCAGACAGATTCGATCTTTCCATATCACTCAATCTTCTTCTCTTGTCTCCAGAAGGAGAGCGAAACTCTTCCGTTCTCGTCACTTGAGGAGACGAACGTTGAGAGAGATTCAGACGAGACTCCTCAAAATGCATAATTGAACTTCATTCAACTGAAATTAAAGAGACTTTGTAATGGATGAAATCACACCTCGCTCATAAGAAGAGATTCGTAGTCGCGGAGCTCAGAGTCGAGAAGAACCTGGAATGAGAATGGTCAGTCTCTCCCTCTCCCTCCTTTCCGCTCTTCTCACCTTAGCATCAGCCAGTTCTTTGCATTCAGCCATGAGACGGGTGATCTCATCGTTGAGATCCTTCACTCTTCTCTGGTACATCTCAAGCTGACGATCCTGCAATGACTCTCCCTTCCTCTCTCTTCCTCCTTCCCTCTCTCCACCTTATCATCGAGAAGAGATCTTCTCAACGACTGTTCATCAGCCAGTCTCTTGTCCATCTCAGCAATCTTTTTCTGTAGATCAGCACGAGTCTCATACGACCTAATTTGACACTCATTCATCGCCACTTCTTCCATCCCACTCACCCCGATTCCGATTCGACCTCTCTCATTCTGATTCTCATCTCCTTCTCCCTCTCAGTCGACTCATTCTGTAGATTTTTCACATGATCCAACTAGAATGGGCATCAATCTCAATTCCATCACCCTCTTCTTCCCTTACCTGATGTTTGAGATCATCCTTATTGCGTGTGATATTTTCGATAGTCTTCTTCCTAGTCTCAAGCGTCGCAGCCAGTTTCTCTTCATACTCATTCTCGATACGACGAGATACGGTAGTCATCTCGACGTGTCTCTTCTTAGTCTCCTCTCCCAGTTGCTGCAAAGGGTGAGGGGATGAATCATCCATCTCATCTCATCTCTCACCGTCTTGAGATTGAGTTTTTGCAAGCGGAGATCTTTGAGAGCAGCATCAAGTGTAGACTGAGTTCCAGTACGAAGAAGGGTCTCAACCTCTAGCTTCTTCTTCAGTGATTCCACTTGAGAATTCAACTTTCTGATCTCCACCTCGAGTTCCTGAAGGATGATGAATAAGATAGCAATGATGTTGCATTGACTCACAGCATTAACCTTCGTGAGATCGATTTTCTCCGCATTATGCGCCGTACTTGAATTATCCTCAGCTTCCTAAAAAAAATTTCCATATTTTCCTGATTGATCATCAAACACACTCACAAATTCCTCTTCTTCGCTGCTTTCTTCACTGCCCCTGATCACTTCCTCATCGTTCATCGGTGAGCAGTCAAACTGTTCAGGTTCTTCCTCTTCATCTTCGTCCAATCGATCTTCATCTAGTTTAACGAATCCGAAATCTGCAACATAACTGATGTCTAGTTCAGAATTATTGATGATCACGATGAAGACCGTTTACTAACCGTCCACTCCGAATGCTTGTTTCCATGCGTTTTTGATACCCTTGAAGCTCTCAATATGTCCTTTGGAAACTCTCTTCATAGTGTTTAATCTTTCCAGGTTTAACTCATACAAGCGCTGCAATTATACTTTTGAGTACTTGAAATAGCAAGAAGATCATTATATTTGGTGTTAAGTCCTGTAACTTCTCGAACCGTCAAAGTGTCCAGCGCCTCTGATTGCAACTCTTCGGTCCATTCATAATATGCGTTGCCTCGCAAATGATTATCTAATTGCTTCAAACCCAGATATGAGATGATTGCATATTCCCTTCTTAAAGCCGTCTGAATTCATATTGTTTAACTTTACATTGCATATGAATGTGCACCTCGTGAGTCACGTATCGGTCCTGTAGGATCAGGTACTCACGTCCCAGCGACAATTGATGATTCATGGATATTGTCTTCTTATACTGAAGTAGCTTATGTGCTCTCACTCAATTTTAAAGAGAAAAAACCTGTCTGCTGGTTGGACACAACGCTTCTTTCAAGTGTTCGAATGGACGCACAACGTGTAGGCTCTCGCCAACGTACCGTACTGGAATGCATGCCATATGGTCACTAAGACTGGTTTCATTTCTCACTCGAAGAGATGAATTGCTCCAAACTGTCGATGCCACCATTGAGTGGATATAACAACAACAGATAATTATGTTTCTCTGCAGCAAAGTGTATTACTGTCGACCGTAGAGAAAATAAAGTCACGTTTTGTTCGTGTCGCTCCAAACTCCTTGATGTCTCTCTTCAAGTCGAGATGATGCTGTGCATGCCGGCTGGAAGTAGTAATATTACATCCAATAACTTGTATTCAAGATACTGACGCGTCTTGTCCTTCAGGTCTCTTCAATCTCATCTGAATTTTTCTTGCTTTCTCATCCTCTCTGATGCGGTCGTACCGCAATCTAGAGTTCACTCGTTGTCGAGCCAAAATTCGCCTTTAAATGAAAAGGTTGACTATGAATAGGGAGGGTATTCCTCACTCGTAATTCGGTCCATCAGATCTCCCGTAACTTCTTGAGTATGCAGCATCTTGCCTGCAACTAATTTTCCTTACCATAGAATAGAGCATCTAACGGAGTTCGTTCTTCATTAAACATTACAAGTGTAACAATAATTATTCGAAACGCACAACTTCTTTTCTGGCTTCTCTCTCATTCTCCATTTCCTGATCTTCGACAACACGTTTTTCCTCATCCTCTGTTCCTCGGGTGAACACTTAAAGGACGATTCAATTATCGGACGCTTCTGAAGATAAGTACCTCAGACATTTCCTTATCCAGTAACCGTTGCTCTTCTGGAGAGATGGAAGTCTACATATACACTCATTATCTCTCGTAAACTCTCTCACACTCACTCTTGGCCTTCCTCTGGCAGGTTTCTTCATAACTTCACGTTTATCTCCGTCTCTTTCGTTCGCCATTCCCATTCCATCGCTCATTCCAACATTGTCGTCATCTGATGATATAGTGAGTACTGCGACCCCCTCTCCTTCCCGGCAATCGTTGAAATCGCCCAGATCTAAAGTGCTCGATTGCATAGATCGATGTTCAACCTTACATTTCTGCTTCAGAACCGCAGCCCTGCTCGTTCTGGGTGTCGTGAGTATTCGAGATGAGGAGCATGGAAGAGAGGAGATCTCTTTTGTGATGTCCTTCGTCGGCGTCTCATCTTCCGACGAATCGAGATCTAAATGGAATCAGTGACCCCCTCTAGAAGTGGCGAATCTTACGCCTCTGTTTCTTTTTTGCCGGTTGTCGTGGTACTCTCTTCATTACTTCGTGATCGGGTCTCGCACGATGGGAACCGAATCGAGTGACTGAGAACTGCTCGACAGTGTATTCACTCGGATGAAGAGACAGAGCAACGAATAGTGTACAGTTCTACAATGGTCTCTCATTCACACTCGATCTCACCTTAGGCAAACCTGTACTCAAGGGATGAAGGAGTGCGCCTTAATAAAGACGCACCAAACACTTCCCTGAAATTAATTTCTTTGCTGAAAGGGAGTAAGACGCTCTCTCTCTCTCAGATATCTCATGAGGTCAGCGAACCTCTCGATCAGCATCACAAACAATAAGATCATGCATGTTCTTTATCAATGAGTGGAATTACGAAAGTCTAGATAATTTGCTGATCTCAACGAATACGTATCCTCTCTTTATGCCATCTGTCTCCTCCTTTAGTTGAATCGCTCAGATGTGAGAGAGTATACTCGTCAATTGTAGATGCCACCTTCCATTCATATTCTCAGCACATATCGTCTCTTCATTGTGTCACTGAACAATTCATGGCCCTTTCTGCCTATGGTGATCTTCATTTCCAATCCCCCTACCTCCCTCATTCTCTCATGTTCAATCTTACTCATAAGCAATCAGAACTCTTCTACTCTTCTAGATTCTTTTCTCTCACTCTCCTTCTCAGTCTCATACACCTTCTTCTCTCCTTAACTCTTCTCATTATTGCATTCTCTACATCCCCACACTTTCTTTCAACCAGCTTATTAATCATCTCCATCATTTCTTACCGTCCATCTATCTGAAAGAGTGACTGATAATCGTCAAAGAATAAATGTAATGAGAGGAGGCATCGCTGGAAGAGTTCGCATAGAGATATCTGTGGAGGACATTGAACCTCTCATTCAACACAGAATCGATCAAGACAATACGTGTAACTCTTTATTAGAATAATGAATTTGAACACCTAACAACTTCAACAACAAAGAAGTTACGCTTTATGAACAAGAACAGTCAAAACACATATTTACTCCATGACTAAAAGGAAGTCTTGATCTTCTTGCCTGCGGGTGCCTGCCCGCTCTTCTGAGAAAAGCAATCTTCAGTTCGATGGGCTCGTGACCTGCATTTCCCGCAGCGGGGAATCTTCTCTACAGTCAAGTCTGCTTTCATCCCTATGAGAATGCTCTCAACAGCATACTCATAATCCTTCCTCTTCATGTCTCGCAGGGTGTGGATAAACTCCAAATCTACGTTTCTATTGTTATAGAACCGAGAGCTCGTAATCAACTGGAGAGATTTCGACGAGATTATCCACCGTAACTCCTCTTCATTTGTGTCCAGAGTGTTCGCGCAGTCGTAGTGTGCGTGGCGGTCGTATGGTCCCTTCATGACGATGATTCGACACGAGCCATCGGCTACTGCGTTGAGGCCAGAGATGAGAAAACGCCCTTGCTCCTTGCTCATGAATGGGTCCGTCATCACCACCACAACCTTCCCATGTTCTTTCTTGACGAATTCGTTGGCTTTGCTGACTATGTCTCCCTGTTTGAGGAAGATCCATTTCCATCGAGCCTCTTCACCGGTTCCATCATCCCTCATCGTACTCTCATGATAGCTGGAAACGAGAATGATACCGTAGGGCTTGAAGGAGCTGTCGCATTCTCCGAGGGCAATCCGGTAATCTCTTCTCAGCTTGGGAGGGACATCTGAGAGGATATATACCGTATCCTTCTCTCCTGAGATGTAAGGGGCAATATGTTGGCAGAAAGCACCAGTAAGTCCCATCATGTCTTCACTCTCGATCTTCACTTCTTGCATCTCCCGAACAGCACGTTCTGCCTCAATCGCTCCGTGGACGCGAAGAACGGCTTGTGCTGAGAGGACTTCCTTCGGCGTCGTAACTTCGATGGTACTCCATTGAAACGGGCAATCAGTCCACGCCTCTCCTAGAGGTCGCGTGCCGCAGAGCTGACACGCATGCTTCCAATGGAGAGGATCCATCACTCCGACTTCTCTCCTGCAAATGGTGAGATACTTTGACTCTTCCCTACCATTATCATTATTCGACCAAGTAGTACTGTACGTACCTCGTCCTTCCGCAGCCATAAACTGGAGGGAAAGAATTCCTCGGACAGGTTTCGGTCGGAATTTGTGTTCGCTTGTGGACTCTTCGACAGAATTGAATACGCCCATATAGTTCTGAAGTACTATCAGTCATTTTTTCATTCTGTCTTTCTGTGATCAGTTAATCACTTTTCTTTTTCTCTCTCTTCCATTGTCATTGTCATCTCTGCAGAAAAGTATACCTCCAATCAGCGCATCCTTCTCCATACACGATGAACACGCCAACATTCCTCCCTCCATTTCCTCCTTTGCCCTATAAGCCGACAGCTTCCCCAGTGCGCGTCGCAGGCGATCATCGTCGTCATCAACTTCGATTGTTTCCTGAAAATGCAATTCGGTCTCATACCCTGTCTTAACGTCCAAAAACAATCCTTCTCATGCTCCTGCTATTCACAATACTGCATTGAATGTAATCGTAATCTTCTTCTTACCTCTTCATAATCGACATTGACAATAGAGAGTCCTTGGATAGGCGGATGATGAGTCTGTAATCACTCTTTCAAAGTAATTCGTTATCTATAGTTAGCTCACCACACGCCCGAGGGCTTCACGATGCTTCTCCTTGTACTTTTGACGAAGTACTTGGATCCGGGTGTCAAGAGCACATCTTTGTCTTACTAATGCATCCAATTCCTCTTTCATTAGCAATACTTCCTGCAAACACTGTACATATCATATCTGTCCGTGCAATCTGTATGCTTTGTAGACTCGGTTATTCATTTCACTTCCCTTATACCGTAAAATGCTTACCTTATCGATAGCGAATGCAGCCTGAGACACTAGTTCATTCATTATCTCTCGTATTACCTCTTCATTACATTCTTCCATTGATCGAATTGCCTGCAATCACTTCATCTCTCTACTCTTCCTCCATCCTCTCTTACCCTTGGGAGATGATGATGCGATTCTGAATCCATAGTAAACGTCGGGATACGGTAGTTTTTTTCACACTGAATGATACAATACATTGATACATCCGAAAGAGAGAACATTTCTTGAGAGAGTCATTCAGATATCTCTGGAGGCAAGGTAACCTCATATTCAACAATCACAAGCAAAGTAAATTGAGAGGTATTCTTTATCATTGAACATTGAAACGCGAGTTCATTCATCATCAATCTCTTTCCCCTCTTCTCTCGTTGGATGGACTTTCTCTCCCTCTTTCGGCTTCTTCACATTCTTCTCTCTCCTCCGATTATCTCCTACCTCTCTTCTCCATCTCTTCTGCATCTCACCTGTTCCTTGATCTGAAAATACTTCACAAACGATCTCTGCATGTAGGAATGAATGAATATCTGCAATTCCAACATCTAGGGAGACCCTAAACATCTCACTATCTCTATCTTCTTCATAATCACAGTCAACTCTTCTCTACACTCTCGTTCATCTACATTCGTACGATTCTTTGACATTCATCTGTTTCAACTTTTCTTCTCTCTACATCATCATCATCAGAATCAGTAATCAACTCTCTTGATTGATTTATTCATACGTTGTGGAATTGAGCTAGAACACAGGAAAATCGACAAAGACAAGTAGTGGTGTTACAGTACTTTAACAGATTATCGTGGACTAACCATTCAAAGGAAGACTCAAAATTATTAATCAAATGTTATTCAAATTCGATTCTTGCAAATATTCACTATACAATTCTAAGCCTATGCTAAACAGAAATTCTCTATATTCTTTCCTCATATGCTTCAATTAGACTCCCGATACAAAACAAGGTTACGGTAGCTAACTGTACGTAATCGATTTGCACGGGTCACTCTCATTGAAACATCTTCATCTCGATTCCGTCTCTATGAACACGACTCATCTTCTCTTCTTCAGTTCCTATACTCACTGATTTCTTATCACAGTCGCTTCACTTCCTTTGGACAGCCGCAATGTATTCCTTTTTGCAACCTCGCTATCTCACTATGTTTACTCAAGCGACATAACAAGGTCAAAGAGGAATACATGACGGCCGAAAGCTTCGCGGAATGTGAAACGACTGTTACATTGGAAACCGGAGCAGTGTAAAATAAGGCAAGCAATGGAATACGAATACTTTATACATTCAATGTTCTCATTCCCTCTTCTTCTCTTGTATCATCAAATCATTTCATTCCCATTTCTCACTTCCCGTGCATCTCCATCGATATCCCTATATAAACAGTTACTCTCTTATGAGATAATTAATTTATTTACAACAAAGGGAACCGGTAAAAAAAAAAGAAAACAAAGATAATATTCAACGAATGGTCTCTATATACACGTGATATCTTCTATATTCAAACTTCAACTGATATCTTCTAGAATCTTGAAGGGTTGTTCAGACAGACGATGATAGTGAATCAAGCGAGAGATTCTTCTTCTGATCCTGCAGAGAAATATAATGTATCCACGTCACAAAACTGTCGTCCGATGGGAGACGACAGTGCCCACTCCCTAGAGGGAAACGAATGCTCTTTCAACGAGAGAGCATTCGTTTCCCTCTAGAGGGTGAGCTGCGAAAATGGAAATGAATCTTTAGTTGATGCAATCTCATGGAATCTCGAATGTGTGGCTGAATTGCGCTTCATAAATATGTAAATATAAGTGAGTCA
>LS515529.1:86741-99322 GCA_900490845.1 Pristionchus japonicus
CGATCCACTCATGTAGAGAGGGCAACAAATTGAACCTTCTTCCCTCTGTCCATCTCTCCCTTCCTCGCTGCCTCCCCATCCCACCCCTTCTATTCTCCTCCCCTTCCCCCCTCCCCCCCCCCCTCTCCTCCCCTCTCCTCTCTTCCCTTCCTTCGTTCATCTCACCATTCTCGATCTCTCGTGTCACAATCAGGATCGGACAGTATCTCCCTTCTTTCTCTTTCTCTTTCAGTTGCTATGTGTAGCTTGCTTCTCTCTCTCTCTCTCTCTCACTCCCATCTGACGTCCCTTCTTTCCTCCACTGCCCTTCCTCTTCTCTCCCTCCTCTCTCCCTCTCTCCATATTTCATATCAACGTGATAAGACTCTAGTGACGGCCAGTCTCCCTTGAATATTTTCATTCCCTTTTTCGTTTTATCGACTTCCTCTTGTATAATCTGACAATGAGTCTTATCACAGTTCATGATTACTCATCTTCTCTCTTGTCTCTCAACTCCTTATCTTCTCATTTCAGTAGCTCCCGTTCCTCTTCCCATCGAGTATATGCATCCGAAGGAGGAGTCACCAGGAGGATGCGGTCCCCTTTCTCCCGTCGCTTCCCCCTCCATTCCCATGCAGTTTGGTGAGTGAGGATGAAGGAACGGAGGGAAGACGAGTATGGGGTGTAGTGATAGGGAGTGGAGGGGACAAGTGGGAGACGAGGGATGGAATTGAGAGAGAGAGAGAGGGAGTCTCTTGCAGGTCTCAAGTGTCGAGTATGTGGAGACTGTAGAGCAGGACGACACTACGGGACCATTGCATGCAATGGATGTAAGGGATTCTTCAGAAGGAGGTACGGTAGAGAGGGAGGAGAGGGGAGTACTGTAGATGGAGGGAATCAATTGATTGCAGTATCTGGGAACAGCGAGAATATACATGCAGATTCGGAGGAAAATGTCAAGTAGTACAAGGTGAGATGGGAATCAGTCAATATCTTCTCTACCGTACTCTCCCTTCCTGCAGAATACCGTAATCGATGCAGAGCGTGCAGACTAGTCAAGTGTTTCGAAGTTGGAATGGATGCAAGAGGTGAGATATTCATTCGATTGAATAGGGAGAAAGAAGGGAAGAAGGGAAGAAGAAGTAGTCACGCGAACCATTCTTCCCTCCTTTTTTATTCGCTCGTTACTCTATTTAATTCATTCCTTCATTCCTTTATTCCTCGCCGCTCATTCCATTTCTGATTGCGAGTAATTCTAGTCCGATTTCCTCTGTCTCTTCTCTTCTCTTCTCTTTGCATCACTCTGATCTCTCTCAATTTTGATCTCGAATCTTGAAAGATTCTTCTTCTGATCTTTCGTTCTCCCATCCTTCGCTTCCTCTTCCAATTCATTCTCTCTGATTATCTTCGTAGATTGAATCTTCTCAATTGATATCTTCCTCCCCTCCTCCCTCTTCTTCTCCTCATCTTCTGATCTTTCTCTCTTTCTCTATCCAGTTCCACTTCTCATCTTCAAAGAACACTCATTGACTTCTCAAGAGGGTGAGATCATTTCTAGTCTATCACGTGTCAATACTCATTCATCTACTAGATTGAGTAGTGGTCGACGAGGGACCTCCAACCTCTCCCCCCCCCTCTCTCCCCCCTCTCCCCCCTCCCCCCCCCTCTCCCTCCTTCCTTCACTCTCTTCTCCATCCGTGTTCTGTCTGTGCCAATCGGCTTATTTGTAGAGCATACATACACGCATCATACTCAACGGATGAAAGTTGGAGCGATGGTTGAAATAGAGAAGGGAGAAGGAGAGAGAAGGAGATATAGAGGAGAGAGTCCTAAATGTACCTCGATAGGTCTAGTGTCATACGAAGAAATGTTGATGATGTTAGAATAGTCACATGTAGTAGAAGAAGGAAGGGGGAATGAGGGAGGAGAGGAGGGGGGGGGGAACTTGATTGGTGCGGAGAGCGCAATAAGTTCTCTTTTCACCTCAATTTAACCATCGATTTCACGTGAAATAGAGGAGAAAAAGGATCGAGTACTGCGAGAGAAAAGAGGAAGAATAAGGAAGGAGAGGGGGGGGGGGAGAAGGATGGTTGATTAGTTACTGTTATGTAGTCACTGTGGTAGAGTGAGATAGGAGAATATTGAGTGGACACAGATGGGAACTTTCTCGTCATACTGCCTATTGTGTGCTATCCTGTGATCTCTACCTCTCCTTCACCCCTCTCCCTCCCCTCCTCTCCCTTCTCTCATCATCATTCACTCATTCACTCATTAGACGATCCTCCATCTGTAGAATCTCTTTCCTCGTCTTCTTCCCTCTTCTCTTCTCGATCACACGAAGAAAGAAGGAGAGAAGCTGGTTGAGAATGAAAGAGTAGTGATGAAAAGGAAGAAAAGCACGTAGACACGAGGGAGGAGAGAGAGAGACGAGAGGAAGAGGAGTGAGAGGGGGAAAGATCTTGAACTATTCTGTGAGCACTCGAAGTAGGGAGAGATCAGAATGTGAAGAGGAGAAGAAGAGGAGAGGGAAGGGATTCATCTAAGTAGTTGTAATTGCAGCAGTTCAATCAGAACGAGATAAGCACAAGAAGGGTCGTCTGACTGAGGATGGCCAGCCTGGTCCATCTACTTCCGTCCCTCCTCCTTCCACTACAACTGCTACGAAACACACTCTTGCTGCTGCATTGGCTCCATTCCAGACTGGAGGTAAGAGGAGGGAGAGAGGGGAGGGGAAGGAAGGGGCTCATCGTCTCCCCTTGAGGAGTGGTGAATCGTGCGTATGCGGAGACTCTATCGGGAGCATCATTGGGACGAGTGACAGTGACAGCATCGAGAGTGAGAGAGAGGGAACACAGTCCTCCCACCTCTGCCATGTATGCACCCACTAGAGGGAATGGAGGAGGAAGAATCACTCCCATTGTTGAATATCTCATGAATCTAGTGAGTGAAGAGGAGAAGAGGAGAAGAGGAGACGAGAGATTGAATCCATTCCAGGAAACACAATGCGATTCAATGGTTGATCCCAATTGTGAATTCGAGGAACAATTCGATAAATTATGTAGAGTGGATGTGACTATTGAGACTGCATTCAGACAACCAGGAATAGTCGCCAAAAGAACTCCCGTAAGTGAAGGAAAGAGAAGGGAAGGGAAGGGAAGGGAAGGGAGGGGATTTATGGGGAGACATATCAAGAAGATATGAAGAAAGACTATCTGTTTTTCATTAGGCGTAGCTTGAGGTTTATTTCAATAGTTATATTATCTCTGAAATGATTCGGTTTCATGTCGATTGCATTGTGCTGCTCCCAGTTGTTCGTATAATATAGGAGAGTGTTAATCCACCTCTCATCTCTCATCTCATCTCTCTCTCTCTCTCTCTCTCTCATTCAGCCCCGATGGTTGGCCCTCGATCGATTGACAACTCTCGAGGATGTTCACATTGCATGGTGCAGATCATTCGTCCTTTGTGTCGATTGGGCTATTCTACTCAAGGATTATACAGTGAGTACAATCTATTGGAAGGGGATCGAATCACGTGGTCGAAATGACCAATCCGAGACTCCATTTATTAATCCTCTTGTCGTTTTGAGAGAGTAATAAACATGTTGACTGGTTAGAGGGGAGCATGGATAAGAGTGCACTAGAATTGGAGATTGGAGTAAGACACAATTCCTATTATGACGCTTTAGGAATCAGAGAATATTTACTGGAATTGTGATTGAGTCTTGGCTACAGTATGATCCGTTAATGTTGTATCTTGGCAGGAACTCTCGACGAGTGATCAATACGTTCTCCTTCGTAATCGAGTGGTCTCCGTCAATTGGCTCGTCCATACATTCAAGACATTCAAGAGTGGTGCTGATGGAGTTGCCTTAGTCAATGGAAGTTTCTATCCAAGGAATAAACAGTTGCAGTCTACTCTCCATCCAGGGTACGTTATCCATTCGAGAGAAGGGAGGGAAGAGGGGGGGGGGTAGTTGAAACAGTTTGAGTGCGGGGCGCTATCATCGATTGTACCCATTCCATCCCACATGAATGGACGAGATTACCCGTGTAGATGAGAGGGAGGTACCATTGAGACAGAAATAGAGAGGGAAGGGGTGTAGTCTGACACATTGTATTCTCAATCTGATTGGCTTGTTTCGATGGATCCATATTATGGGGTAGAGAGTGGGTACTCGCGCCCCGGATGGTTGATGCCATTTCGACCCCCTTTTCTCCCTTTCCTCCCCTTCCTCCACTCTCCACTCTTCTCTCTCCCTCTCTTTGACGTCAATAATTCTCTTATCATAGTGTCTATTTCTGTATGAGGGATGGCATCCGAGGTCAATTCGGTGCAGCTTTTCATCTTTTCTGTTTCGAAAGTAGAGAGCCAATATAGAATTCGAGAATGATTGCCACAATGGTTCTGTTACCTCCCCCCTCTTCATCTTTTCATCTCTATCTAAACCGTCTCTCGTTGCATCAATGGACAATGTCTACTTTCTCTCTCCATTCTAGGTAATCTCTCTCGATCATTTTGGTGGTTTGAACTCAAGTCACGAGGGGGATTGAACATAGGGAAGTTTGAGATGGAGGAATGATGGAAAGGGAAAATGGAAGGGGAGGAACAGAGGGAACAGGGGAAAGGTGTGAGAGTAAGAGAGAGGGAGGAGATTGGATCAAGAGAGGTTATTGATCACCCAATGTGTCGAGTTTCTGCAAGGCGAAAAAGGAAGAAATGGAGAGGTGAAAGGTATCGTTGTTTGATCTGATTGGGAATGGGATGGAATCAAGGTGTGAGGAGGAGTGCGACGGGGCAATGAAGAGGAGGAAGGAGAGAGGAATAGGGGTGGATGGACTGAATGGGATGATTCCAGATGCAATCACTACTTCCAAAACATCGCTGAACATTTGATGTGCGATCTCGTCTTTCCAATGAGGGAAATGAATATGGACGATGGCGAATTTTGTATTCTCAAGGTAAGAAAGCATCTGTCTTCAAGGGGGGTGGCCAAAACGCCAACGGCCAAAACGCCAACGGGTCATAACTCAGTTGGGAGTTGACCTAGGGTAATCAATATTGTATCATTGTTATCAGTAGAAGCATACGGTATTTCACTACCGTAGTCATCGGGAATCGCGAACTGATTTTTTTTTCATCGTACCATGACCCGGGGGTCATGGTAAAATGTGTCGGGGGTCAACCAAAAGTGCCGCATATCAAAGTATGTTACAGTAACCGGGCAGGTACAGTAACCAAAAATACCGTAGTCCGGGAATCGCAAACTGACTTTTTTCTTAAAGTGTGAGATATAAATTTGATCTTTGGTCGGTTGTCTCTACAGTACCCAGGCATGTTACCGTAACCAGAGATACCCTAATTTGGACATCGCAAACTGACTTTATTCGATTTTTAAAACTCATTTTGTGAAAAAAGTCAGTTTGCGATTCCCGGATTACGGTATCTCTGGTTACGGTAACATGCCTAGGTACTGTAGAGACAACCGACCAAAGATCAAATTTATATCTCACACTTTAAGAAAAAAGTCAGTTTGCGATTCCTGGACTGCGGTATTTTTGGTTACTGTACCTGCCCGGTTATTGTAACATACTTTGATATGCGGCACTTTTGGTCGACCCCCGACACATTTTACCATGACCCCCGGGTCATGGTACGATGAAAAAAAATCAGTTCGCGATTCCCGACGACTACGGTAGTGAAATACCGTATGCTTCTACTGATAACAATGATACAATATTGATTACCCTAGGTCAACTCCCAACCGAGTTATGACCCGTTGGCGTTTTGGCCGTTGGCGTTTTGGCCACCCCCCGTCTTCAAGGGACGTAGAGAGAAACGTCTGACAATGAGAGGGAGTTTCTGTCTTATTTGCAGGCTCTTATTCTGTTCACAGTCGACAGGAGGTTAACTGAAGCTGGTCGATTGCACGTACAGAGAATACGGTAAGAGAGGGGGAGGGGAGGGGGAGGGGGACTGGAGAGAGAGAGAGACTGACTCTTGCAGGGACAAGTACATCGATGCCCTCTACGTGCACGTGAAGTCTCAGCATCCTTCAGCCACTGAAATGCAGATTGCACAGAGGATATCCAAGTTGTTGTTACTCCTTCCCAGTATAACGGTGAGCTGAGAAGGGAAGAGATGGAGAATCGGAGATGTGATTTCAGTTGTTATCTCAACAAGAAGACGATACAGTCCAATTCCTTGCCTTATTCAACATAGCCAATCTGAATGGATTACCATATGAATTGCATTCGAATCAGAAGATGAGCATCCAATCGGATCCTGATCCTTCTCAGGTTTGTAGAATGGAGAAGATAGAGAGAAGAGAAGATAGATAGATAGATGGAATGATAATGGGGAGTTTTTGGAGGATTTGGGTTATCTTCAGTTCTATTCTCTCGTAGACGGGACATCTCATCCATTCACTCAAGTGATGGTACAACAATTAGAGTATTTCATGATTCCATGAGTTATCCTTTCAGTTGCAAGTGAACGAGATCTCATCAAACCTCGGCCCGTCTTCTACCTCAATTCCCACTTCTTCCGTTCCTTCTACTGTAACCACCACTGCATCGATGCCCTTCTGACTCATTTGATTCCCCATCTCTTCATCCCCTCCCTCCTCCTCTCTATTATTGAATCTCATACTCCATTCCACTACCGTTGTTGACTGTTGCCAGTGTTGTATCAGAGTTAACCGTTCCGTTATAGTACTTATAAGTATTGAAACGGATTATATTGTATCGTATATGTTGGCAGTATTGACTAGTGTGTAAATAATACGATAGACTGTACATTGATTATCTCGTGGAATCGTTCCCCTCACATCTCTTCCCATCTCAATCGGCAGGATTCATTCTTTATTGTGATAAGATACCATCTATTGATCAACTGACCGTGATTCGATACGGATTAAATATTCCGTCCTCTATTCTTGCTCATTAATTCACATTCATTCTAGTCTTATCCCCTTCTGAGATTATCGTATTCCTTATGATCCCGTCGAGACCCAAATCGATTTGCACAATCCGGCACAGATCTCGAGAATTCCATTGTAATAAAGGAGATGCAAGGTTGAACTGTTTTCTGACGTAATACAAGATAAGAAAGGGGAGAATAAGTTTATGACGAAGGGGAAGTGGGGGGGAGGTCGGTCATACATTCTCTACCTTAGGGAGAGGAGTGTAAGAAGGATCGGAAGGAGCAGCAGAGAAGGGATATCTCCATGAGAGAATACCAGAATTACGACGAGAAATAGGACGAGATTGAGAGAGAGGACCAAGGAAATCACGAGAATTGAATGACCATCCAGAGAAATTTGATGGCTTTCGAGATGGAGCTCCCGATTTTAGTTGTTCTCAATTCATTCATTGATGAGAGAATACGAAATAGATGTCTCACCAATTTCTTCCTTGATTTCATGTCGATATTCGTGTTTCTGATCAGATTCATCAAGTCTCGACTTGAGAATATGAGCAACGACTCCTGCTGCGAAACCATCTCCAAGCACATTCACTGAAGTACGGATTCGATCACTGAAAAGATCAAAGATCAGATGGAGAAAGAGAAAGACACAGCAAGTCAGAGGGGGGAGAAAGGTTCATTTGCGTGGCGGAGAGAGTTTTCAACACTAATCCGCTCCCTCACTATGGCCACTCTCAAGTCACCGAGTCGGTTGGTGGAGAATGACCTCTCTCTCACTCATTCTCCCTCTTATTTCACCCTCGGATGGTCGGTGTCTCTCAAATTACGCAGTCTCTCGTTTCTCCCGTCTCGAGCGAAACATATCTCAATCGTCGGACACATTGTTAAAATCCGATTCTATGTTTACTCCCTCTTGGAGCATATTTGAAACTGGTCGAAATCCGCGCAAAAACGACTGATTTTCACACTATAAAGCTATCTCCTCTTCGGAGAAAAATGCTAAAAATATGGCGATTGTTCAGAAAGTTGTCTAAACCCTTCCCCAAGATCGCCAAGGTCCGATTTTATTTTACTTGAGTCCCGTTAATTAGTAGCATTGAGGAAAGCATGAAAAACTGCAAATTAACGCATAAAATGACTGATTTTCACACTATAAAGCTATCTCCTCTTCGGAGAAAAATGCTAAAAATATGGCGCTTGTTCAGAAAGTTGCCTAAACCCTTCCCCAAGATCGCCAAGGTCCGATTTTATTTTACTTGAGTCCCGTTAATTAGTAGCACTGAAGAAAGCATGAAAAACTGCAAATTAACGCATAAAATGACTGATTTTCACACTATAAAGCTATCTCCTCTTCGGAGAAAAATGCTAAAAATATGGCGCTTGTTCAGAAAGTTGCCTAAACCCTTCCCCAAGATCGCCAAGGTCCGATTTTGTTAAATTTCGATCCCGTTCAGTAGCAGCATGAGTGAATGCACTAAAAACCCGGTATTATTCCTCATTCCAACCGTTTTCTCTCCCTCGCTCGGCGAGCAATGACTCGGCCGAGCGCCGCCACGCAAATGAGGTTTTCTTCCCCGCCTGACTTGCTGTGAAAGAGAGATACAGTAGCCAGTCGACGGTGATTATGAGAGAGACGTCCTTAGCAGGCAGACCGACTGTACTCAAGATGAGAAGAATAGAGACGAGACCAGCTGGGACTGAACCCAATCCTATCGAGGCTACTGTTGCAGTGACACTGAAGAGAGAGAGAGATGGGAAGGGAGGGAGGGGGGAGGGGGGGGAGAGACCTACCTCACAGTGATCACCTCCACGAAACTAAGTTCTACATTGTTCAATTGAGCGATGAATATGACAGCTACTGCTTCATAGAGAGCATTACCGTCCTTGAAAGCAAAACAGTCGGATTTTTCAGATTTAACAAGAAGTAAACCATGTTGATTGTGCTTCCAAGAGGGAGTACAAATCGGGCGATCCTTCGATCGATACCACAGTTCTCTTCCAGACACTGCATTGAAGTGGGAAGAGCAGCTCCTCTGAATGGATCTCTCTCTCCCTCTCCCCCCTCCTCCCCTCTCACCCCGATGCAGTCCCGAATGCAGTGACCAGAGCTTGCAGCATTCCCTTCACTATCACGAGAGGATTCTTTCGAGTGCAAAGGAAGTAAAGGAGAGGAGTGACGATGATTGCATGGATGAGGAATCCAAGAGTGATCGTCACCACGTAGAGGAAGAGCATCTGAAGAGGAGAGGGGGAGGGGAGAGGGGGGGGGAGGGAGGGGGGAAGGGGGGGGGGAGACCTACCTGGGCTGTATCACCCAGATCATCCAATTCGAGTAGATTGCCCGATATGAGACAGAAGATTCCGAGAGGGGCGAACCACATCAATGCTTCCACCCATCTGAAGAAGTAGAGGGAGAGGGTGGGGGAGGGGGAGATACCTCATGATGACTGCATCCAGAATAACGAAAAAGTCAACGACGATTCTTGCTTTTTCTCCAAGATGAGATATCACAATACCGAATCCAGTACAGAACACTATTATACCTGGAGAGATTGAGATAGTCATTCATTCTACTCTTATGCTAACCGAGAATGTTCGTTCCCTTCGCAGGAGAAATTTTCTTCTTCAGATTATTAGTTAAATTCTTCGCCATAGAAGGAGGTTTCTTAGTCACATATTCAGTTTGAACACGTTCAAAAGTAGCCTGGATTATATTCTCGGGAAACATATTCCTGTAAGAATGAATCAAATCTCACTCTAGAAGAAACAGTTGTACCTCACTAAATCAAGAAAGGTGTCTAATGGGGAAACATCAGTATCAGTAGCTTCGATGGCTAGCATTCCTTCCTTCACAGATGGATCTCCAGGATGAATTGTCATCACAAGGGCAATCCCCAACTGAATCAAGCATATGCTCTCTCTTCTTCTCTCTTCTCCTACCATCGTTGCTAATACAGTGGTGGTAAGATAATAAAGAACGGTGGCCAATCCCATTTGACCTGCTTCTCTCGCGTCCATTTGAGCAAGAGCTGAATAAATGAATGGAAGGGAATCAAATTAGAAGTACTAACCAGAAATTAGAGAAGAGAAGATCAATGGAAGAATCATCATTTTCAACACCTCAATAATTATTTGAAATCAGAGAAAACAAATAATATAAAAACCTGCATGAATATTTCTCCAGGGAAATTGATGAGATTAAGAGTATCCTGTGAAAGATTGAGAGGTCGAAGGAAGAATCCAAAAAGAAGACCAAAGAAGACTGAGAGTAACGTAAGAAGAAGGAGAACATTGTGGGAGAAGAAGTCATGGGCTTTGTCGTATGCATTCTTCACTCTGAATATACAAAAAATCGGAAGGGAAGTAATCAATTATGCAGTGTGACTTCCCTAGTAAACACCAAACAAAATGATCTTTCTTTTCCCTTCTACTGATTGGTAAAAAATGATAGCGATGTACAAATAAGAAAGACCTGTCGATAGGTCGAAGTCGATTCAATCGGAGTGCCATTGGGAACGGAAGAAGGGAGAGAGAGAGGAGACTATGATTAGTACCCTCCTCTTTCAGACTGATCAAACAATTGAATGGACACTGATATGAAGAAGATTCTTTCTCTCTTTCCCCTCTCTGACGCACTTCCAGATTAGTCCCATTTGCATGCAATACCTGTCTTTCTCTCCCGTCATTCATCGATAGAGAAGAGGAAGAGATCATTCCCATCCATCTCCATCTATCCTCCCATTCATTCATTCATTTACTTCTGTTATCTCAAGACTGACGAATGGTTGACGAGTATTTATCTTGGTTCAACAGCGAGAAAAATCACGAATCGATTGAGTGTAAAAGAGACAACTCGTAACATTGGGAATTCATTCGGTTATAAGAGGAGCAATGCAACCCGATCGATGCTCTTCCCTCCTTTAATGGGAAATTGCGTCCCGTACGGATTAATGAGATCTGACGGTAATTAGGAGAAGGATACGGTAGGGGCAATAGTGCAGATCTAATCGATACTGTGAAGATACCCGAATAAGACTAATGCTGCTAGAGACAATGAGAGAGAAGGAAGAGATAGAGGAAGGGAAGAAGATTAAGATGCAATGACTGAATTGACGAGTAGATCGGCTTGATTTCCACATTCACAGAGTACGTAATGTTGAAGGAGAAGACGATACTTTTCAGAGAAGAGAAGATAGATACAGATATTGCACGATGCATTGATGATTACCTTAATAGAATCAATTGGGCCATTCTTATGTGAGATTCTTCCTCGTTCCCAACAGTCAAAGATCTACTGTTCCCATACAAGGAAAGAGATACTCTATATTTGTAATGTGTTCCTTCGTTTCTTCGTTATTTTCACTCCCACACTTCTCTTATTCCAATTCTCATTCTCTCGAAATACTGACTACTCCTTCCACCTGTCAATCTCTATCTCTTTTCTCCCCGTTTACACTATTTCATATTTCTAATTTAAATTCGGACGTCGTTCAGACAGGTGTAAAATGGATGTAAATGGAGATGAAAAGAGTTAGGAAAAGGGGCCCTTGCGTATGAATGAAAAGAAGATAGAAGATAAAAAAGACTGTTTGATATTCGAAGGAAACCATGCGTTCCGTTCTATTTTCACCCTCTTTCTTGGTCTATTCAACAGATTCTCTTTGTTATGGGAGAGTTGGGATGGAGACTCTTTCGAGTATCATCACAATCTTCTTCCACTCACTCAAACATATCTTTGTCCATCCATCAGAAGAGGAAGAGGAAGAAGAGAAAGAACTCACGAGGAAATTGGAGAACATCACGAGAGTTTTGAAGAATTCCGTTTGGATTCCGAAATTCTCCATTATATTAACGAGGAAAGCAAGTGAATTGCAGAATAGAAAGAGAAGTACAACAGCGATTAGCATGATGGAAGTCTGTCGTTCTTTCCTGAAAGGGACAGATCATCTCTCTTCCTCCTTCTTCTTCCTCCCTTCCTCACCTTTCAGATCTTCTACTCAATTCATCATTTGCACTGCTCATTGCATGCATTCTTCTACTTTTCCTCACAGCCAACAATACCATCGTATTGAGAATGATGAGGAGAGAGAAAGGAAGGGCGAACATAACTACTGTATACGCCCATCCGAAGAAAATGGTCCTGAAAGAGAAAGAGAGAGATTGATCTTTGATCTTAGAAATACTCCTCACATATATAGCTCATTGATTCTCATAAGAGTAGGAGCAAGAGAGGGAAGTTCATATTCGATGTTGAATCGGAAGCATACATTGGACACGTGAACCTGATAGATGGAAGATTACGTAGAGTGAAGTGGAAGATCTCACCTCGAATAGTCTGGTCATATTGAAGAGACAAGAGAATAGAATGATGGAGGAAATAAAGGTAGCAACTCTCTTATTAGGAAGAAGACTGTGTGACTGAGGAGGGAATGGACCATCTTCTCTTCTCTCTCTTCTCTACTTACTTTGTATGGATGACACACTCCAATGTATCGATGGAGAGACACTCCTACTGTCATCCACACACTGCAATCAATCGATTGAGATACCGTCTTCATCCACTACCGTATCCCCCTATCGATTGAGATACCGTGTTCATCCACTACCGTATCCCCCTATCGATTGAGATACCGTCTTCATCCACTACCGTATCCCCCTATCGATTGAGATACCGT
>LS515529.1:140778-155523 GCA_900490845.1 Pristionchus japonicus
TCTCTCTCTCTCTCTCTCTCTCTCTCTCTCTCTCTCTCTCTCTCTCTCTCTCTCTCTCTCTCTCTCTCTCTCTCTCTCTCTCACTTCGAACAAATGTGGATCGTAGTCAATTGGTTCATTCATTCTCAATTTCTCTTCTCTTATCCTTCATCTTAAATCTCCAATAAAAATGAGGGCCAAAATGGTGGAGGAATCAAACATGTGAAGGATTTTGTATCGCCCTACCGAAATTTGATATATTCGAAAAAGAGAAAGAAAAAAGAGGAAAGAGGCTGTGAATGAGTGAGACTGAGAATTTTAATGAATGAAGAATCAACGTGAAAATGATTGGAATGGAGAAGATATTAGAGGGCGGCATTAAACTGGGAGAGTGGAACGAAGAGAAGAGAGAAGAAGGGGGATGGAAGCTAATAGACTGAATGGATCGATATATGTATGAACGATGGATAGAGGAAGAAGTAAAGAAGAGGGTGAAGAAGAGAAGAGGGGGGGGGGGGATCACGAGACAATTCCATCCATGCACACCAGCTACTCTATCAATCTGGCATAACATTGCACATTCCGGACACTCTCCATCTACGAATGAATGAATACTCACTAGGCAGAGGATCGATACGTGTCTTGAGCAGGATTGGAGAGATGGGAAGGAGTCATCGTTGCAGTGAGAGGTTCGTAGGCTGGAGAGGGAGTGTAGCCAGATGCCTGAGAAGGAGAGGGTAGATCATCCATCGAGAGATTCAAGGGGGAGGGGAGGGGGTAGCATACCGTGTTATAAGAGACGGAGGGAGGAACCCCGTATCCCGATCTTCCATCGAATCCAGATGATGTGGCACTCAACTGCAATACAGGAGATACCATTGATATAGTCGTTAGTCGAACTGAGCGATAGAACGGTTCTCCCTATCTCACTCCATGACTCCTCACCTCATGATCTCTTCTGAATGCAGATGCAGAGATGACTGGCTGATTGAGACGATCATTCATGGCCCTGCAAGTGCCTTCTCTCCCTCCCCCTTCCCTCTCTCCACTCACGAGATCATCTCCTGCTGTCTCAGTAGTCTCTCCTGCATATCCATCTGTCTTCGTTGCTCTCGAACCTGCATCATCCTCGTCAGTACCATCCCTCCCTCCCTCCCTCCCTCTCCCTCTCTCTTCTAGACTCACCATCTGCTCCATTCTGATATCCTCCTTATTGAATGCAGAAGCAGAGAGAGGCAACCCTCCTCCTCCTCCATTTCTCCTTCCATTATCCATCCATGGAGATAGTCCTCTCGATCTTCCTCCTTGTTCCTCTTCTCTTCGAGTCCGTTGGATACGACCACGAGAAGGAGACGAAGAAGTGATGGAAGGGAGAGGAACACGCGGACTGAATCAACCATTCCACATCCATCCCTCCTTCCTTCGCACCTGGTATGACTTCTCTGAGGATATCCAGTCGATCTAGCACCTCTCACTGCTCCCATTGGCTGCTTGAAGGATGGTCCGTTGTTCTGAAATCGTCCTTCTCATCTTCCATTCTTTATGAACGCAGTACCTTATTCAATGGGATTGGCTTGGTAGTAGTAAGAGGAAGTGATCCTCTTATCTTCTTTATGGGTACAACACTTCCAGGTGTCTTCTTAGGGAAAGTTCTCTTTGGAAGTGGAACGACTGGAGAGACATTGGATTAGAAATGGATAATATGAATGAGAATTACTTTCTCCCTTAGCTACTTTCTCATCGTATTCCTTCTTCTTCTTAATCTGATCTTCCTTATTCTGTGCAATCACTTCTAGTCTCGTCAGATATTCCTTTCCCACTCTCTCCGTCCCATTGCATTCAGCTAAAAGAACCAAATCACCAATAAGGAAAACAAGAAGTGGTTTGAATAACTCACATCCCAACATATATATTCTGCAGTTGATCTCACCCACTCTGACAGTTCTAGTACTTGCATGAGCAATGACAGTGTCATGAGCACACTTGAATGTGATCACGAATCCAACCTTCCTGAAATTGATTCCACGTCAGTCTACACCATACTGGATGAATGAATGATTCAATCGATAGATAGTAATAAGTATCTCACTCATTTGAGTCAGTGATTCTCTCGACACTCTCGATTTCCCTGTGAGGGAATGCAGACTTAGCTTCATCCAATCCGAAAGTGCACTCAGCAAGAGAGAGATCAGTTGACTTCACCATGATCTAAACAACAACAACAAAATAAATGAATATAGCATTATATTTTAATGAGAACAGTTTTACGATGGTTGCCCAATTTGAAAGTTGAAAAATAGAATGTACCTTCCTCATACCCTCAGGATACGCGATCTTCCGGCCAAGTCTCTTCTCGAACTCACTCTTTCTCTTGAGGGCTACGGTGGCTGGAGAGAAAATGCGTTCATAATTTACATATATACAAAAGAGAAGGATAGAACTAACTCTGAGGAAGATACACTTTGATTCTTCTATCTCCTTTCGATCGGAAGTAAATGAGATTAACCATTGCGTATCGAATGGCTTCTCCATCATTGAGATACTGGAGGGAGATGGTGCTGCAAATGAGGGCGTCCACTCCACTCCATTCCTCTCTCTCTCTCTCTCTCTCCCTCCTCCTCCTCCTCCTCCCCCCATTACCCGTAGTGTTTGGCAGTCGGCTGATCATCGATCACTCTTCCGGGCATTTTCACACTCACACTCTGTGCCTTCAGTGAAGCCCTGCAATCAAATAGTTAACCGACTAATACTTCCAATAACAGCTCGACAAATATTAAGATAGGTAGTGACACCAACTGACCTGTAGAGAAAGGGTTCGTACAGATCAAGTGTATCTGCATTCTCAATCACCAGAGTGGTCCCTCCCTTGCCCTCAGGAACTGAATATTTATATTATGTAGCGACAACCATAATAATTAAGTAGTTTCATAGTTAGGGAATAAATATGAGACTCAACCGCTCTGCGAATCAACGCAGAGTGGACGCAGAGGAAGAGATACAGCCACCAACGACCACTGATCCAATGAATAGAAGGAAAACGGAAGAAAACAAGAGAAGAGAATAGTTGGAGGAATGAAGAAAGGAGGAAGGAGTGAATGTGATGCTTACTCTTCCATTGGAATTCGGGAGCTCCATCCCAATCGATGACAAACGGGAGAGTTGAATGCTCATCCTTGAACTTCTCCTCTTTCTTCTCTTCTGAATATATTTACTTGAGAAGGAGAGTAGGGATTCACTCTCCATTGCCACAATAGTGGTAATGGGAAATGCAAACCACCCGATTTGTTCACAAATCAGAGAGAAATTGAAATAAATGAACATAAACTGATGTTCGGAGGGACGAGCTTTTTTTTTCATAAGAAAGGTGATCATCAAAGGACAATTCCAGGTATTGGTAGGGAAACACTATAGGCATTGTACACAACCATTTGTCTCGATATTCGAATTCGTCTGTCTAATTGACAGATATCAAGTGATGGTGAACCGACCATTCATGGTCAGCATGTCATCAAATGAGAAGACCATACAACTCGCAATCAGGCGGTAGATCTTATTCACCCTATTGATAGGAACAGTTGCATGTAGATGGAATTGAGAGTGATATCATGATATCTGGTTGTGCCGCAATGCATAATAGTGTTTCACAGGATGAGAGGAAGTGGGGGCAGTAGCACACTACACAGTGTCTACAATCATCGCAATCGAGTCGACCCGACACTTGCAACCCCGATGACCAATGCAAGGAAGGATTGATGAATAATGAATCGAACCTTCCTTCTTGATTCCTTCCTTGCCACTATGAGTCTCCTTCTCTTCTTCCTTCTTAATCTCCTTCAGGAGATCAGCAACCTCAGCTGGCACACTCTCTACTTGCTCCAACGAATATCCCACATTCGATCGATTCTTCACTGCCATTACTCTATGCTTATGCACACGAGTCTTGAAGGAGACCATCACACGACATCCGTTCTCCTGAATACGCACTCTCTTCGCCCCCTCTCAATCTATCGTCCATTTCGACCATCGAGGAATGGCCAACCCTCCCTTTCCTCAAATGCTCTCTCGCTGGTCAGACCGAGCGAGAGAGTAGGAGAAGTGAAGCAACCAGGACAATGGCTACGAGCATATTTGATCATCCAAAGTCAAGAACCTGACCAGAAATCCTATTTTACTATCTCACGATGATTTCGTTAATGAATGAGAAAGGGTATTTGATCTGTGATGATCATAGTTGTGCTGTCAACCACAAGCCGTATCTTGAAAATCATTCTGTGTCTACGCTCCAATTGATCACGGATAACGACATGAGTCCACGACAGAGTTAGCCAAGTGATACCTCGTCCTCTCCCTTGAGAAGTCTCGTGATACTAGCGATGGTGTCTTTCTTGACGGTGAAGTCTTCCTCGAGCATCGAAATGATGCAGTCGTTGAAGATCTCATCGTCATCGTCGTAGAGAGAAGAAGGAAGACCAGTCATCATCATGCATCTACATTAAATAAATATTTATTTATAAAAGTCGGAGTTTGCCTCGTCTTCCGAAGCAAAAAAAAACAATATCGCAACATTTCGTAATATGCTTGCGTGTGCTTGAGATATAATTTCGCAACAACGGACAATCACACTAGGATCTGGCAAGGCAGTAACTAGCCCGAGAAGTATGCGGTTGTTAGAGTAATATTACGCCACAAAAGTTGAATAAAAGTAACTTTAGGGCCTCTCTCTTGTTTACATCCGATTTTGGGCATGAAGACTATATACCACTAAAAAGTAACAAGTCATGCTTACTTTACTGATGCCGCTCTGTTACGTCAAAACAAAGTAGCAGTTGCGTAAAATTACCACGGTGACTCCTGCAGCAAAATTTTCGGCAGCCCATTTCCCTCACGCCCTCCCCTACCTCTCAGTTTTCCTCCTTACTGTAATATTACCCTACAAGACCAGAGCAGCAGGCAGCTCTGCTACTGTGGTAGAGTAGGTTACTCCCCAAACAGGAAGCACCATATTATAATCCTCCACTTTATAACTTGGTTTCTGGAATCGCTCCTTTGGAACTATCAAATTGGAACCCGTCGTTTTATAAGCGGCGAAACACATGTAAGCAAGAGGGAAGGAACAACATAGAAGAGGTAAAGAAGGAACCGTCGTTCTGGAAGCGGTAGAGAGGAAGGTAGATCAATAGATGAATCCCACTCTATCGGGCCAGGTCAAGTCAAAAAATCGATTCCCCGAGGTGAGAGATCAAAGAAAATCGAGAGAGTGCCGATTGATCTACTTCCTCTTTTTCTCCCTCCTGCCTACGTGCAATTCGCCGCTTCCAGAACGACGGGTTCTAATTTGACTCTTCTGGAGTAGCGCATCCAAAACCTGGCTTCTCTTATGATATGTTTCAGACCGCCGATTCCAAAGTGAATGGTTGCAAAATAGGGATAGCAATTCAATAATTATTTAATGTCCGGTTACTATTTCGTGCTTCCTATTTGAGGAGTAACCGTAGGGTACCCTAATGCCAACTAAATGTTTCGAAATAGCCCAATAACTAAATTGCCAGCAGTAACAAAGAAAATAGCCTTTTTCGAGGCAATTTAGCTGTATGCAAGTAATCAATTGTTCGCTTACAAATATGAAAAGATGGAAATAATGTTATTGTTAAATAATTTGGTTTTGTCAGTAAGCATGAAGTTTGTTGCCCTCTTCTTACAAAACTAGCGCAAGTTAATTATTTTATAACAGCTGGTAACTTACTCCACTAATTGAAGTAATATTACTCTGTTTATATAGTAGTAATGATTTCATTAATTACAAAATAGCGGCAAATGAAATGCAACCCACTTTCCGATGTCGACGCAGGATACATCTTGGAAGGCCTTGGAGATAGCGTATGCATTGCTCACTGCTTCAGCTGTCTTATTCTTTTTATCGACGATAGGTTTCTCTTCAATCTCTTCAGATTCCTCCAGCTCATCCATCTCATCGGCGTGTTCGTCCCCCTCTTCGTCCACGTCTTTCCCTTTTTCCTTCATCTCTTCCTTACAATTCTTCGTCACCTCGTTCTCGTTCTGCGCATCCATAGACTCCTGAAAATATAAGAAAATAATAGGGAGGCAATCGATAGCGAACCGGATTCTCGATGACTTCCATCGTCGTTTCTTCGCTCTTCTCAAGAATATCCGCCATTTGAGATCTTGGACCTGCGAAGAGGTGTATTAGCCAATTATAAAGAGTAAACACAACAAAATATACCTTAACAAGCAACGCTAAAACAAATCGAGATCGATTCGAAAATTCGAAAAGCCGCGTCGCATTGAACGCAGCGCGAGTTGAAGTTGGGTGAAATATATTCGCTGTGTCAGACATTCAAATTTACACTTCGGTAATTAATTTCTCTGCTCTCTTTAGCCACACACATAGGACTCCAGACTTCATTCATTTCGACTGAATGTGTTTCTACACAATGGACATTATTGGAAAGCGACTCTTCTGAGCATGGTGGTCGCGGGGAGTAGATCATCAATCAATTCTTATGCTTCTCATGCTCCTTATCCTTAGTGGAGGAGGTATCAGTACCGGCTTCCTTCGAGCCTAAAACGGATTAATCAATATCTCAATATATTATCGATCTGATACCTTTCTTCAACTATACCTCAATTCATATAAAATAATACGCTTTGATACGGATGAACATCTTTCATTAGATGTTATTCTTGCACAATTTATGCCGAAGACATTTAAAAAATTAATGAATTCTTTCTCGAGTATATGGCGGGAAATTGGAATGAGAACCGGTCGATGCTCCTCCTTGGCAGAGACACCGTTTAAGGTGAGAGAGCGCAAGAGGGAAGGATGGATCATTCCGGTTAGAGAAAGAGTAGGAAGAAATGAGAAGTGCTGCTAGTCCTTTTCATGACTCGACCACCTTATTCAATCGATTCCCGTTCCAACACATAAATAACGAGATCTCGAGATTGCTTTATATTCCTTTATACCGTATCCGATTCGTGCATTCTAGATGGGAAGATGTGTTCATTGCTCCTTCTCCACTCATTGCAAACGTCATCGTTCAATTCGTCTTCAACATAGAAATTCACTTGAGAAATCCTTATGGATAAACGAGCACGTTCTTCATCATTATCGTCCACCTAAGATGCCTGCTTCCCTGTGTATTCAGAGGTACCGTAATCCCATCGAATACGAATTCATCATCCTTTCTATTCCAGTATGTTTCATTGGACAAACGAGACAATCAACATATGGTCTCATCTTCTTGGATTCATCTACTTCTCTTACTGTCAAATAGAACGTAATTTGTGGTCTCTTCCAAT
Source organism: Pristionchus japonicus (assembly GCA_900490845.1). Classification (NCBI taxonomy): domain Eukaryota; kingdom Metazoa; phylum Nematoda; class Chromadorea; order Rhabditida; family Neodiplogasteridae; genus Pristionchus; species Pristionchus japonicus. The sequence continues at coordinate 148,078 of LS515529.1, forward strand.
GATAGGAGCTTCTTCAACGGAACATGTAGTCGTCTCTTTGTCTCTCTTCGGTTCACAGGTCAATTCCCCCCCCCCCCCACTCCCTCCTCTTTCCTTCATCTTTCCTCTTTCTTCAGATGTGTATGTTCCTCTCAGCTACTTTCCATATCTTTGGATGTCAAAGTGCTCGATCTCGGCAGAAGTATCTCCAATTGGATCTATTCGGAATATCTGCAGGTACTAGTCTCAACTCTTTTTATCTCGTGTATTCTGAACAGAAAAAGCGTAGAATCTAACAAGTGCAATGTGCATGGCAGGAAATGGTAGAAATACATGAACACACTTTCCGGGAATAAATGTACTCTGATTGTCAGGAATTCTGTCAATGTACATCACTGGAATCTACACTTCCTTCTTCTGTTTTGAGGTTTGATCTGCCAATCTGTCCATTCATTCATTCATTCATTCACTCATTACTCAATACACATCACTATTCTCTCCAGCAATAACTTGCCAATCATTTGAAGGTCGACATTCCTCTTTTTTCTAACCTTTCTCTTCTTCTTTCTCTTATTCACACACTTCTCTCCCGATCTCCACCAAAAAGATATAGAGAATGTTCTAGATAACCAAAAAGGATAAATGAGTTGACCTTTGACTGATCTCTCTTTCTATTCAGAATCATCTCCGTTCTTATCTCGCAGTTCTTCTCTGCTTATTCCTCATAACTGGCGTTGTTCCATTCAGAAAAGATTCACTAAACAGCAAAGTAAGATCGCATTCCTTATCCAAACAGATTTGTTCGAAACACCAGTAATATAAAAAAGTGTTGTCAGGTAATAGGTTCTCGTATTGGATGGGTCCACATAATCTACACACTCGTAATTCTCTTTGGACTGTGCCCTATCGTTCATTGGGTTATTCTCCATGGAGGGTTCGGAAATGCCCATGTTGTGGTATACAAGAAGTCTTCTGAGGATGAAGAAGGAGGACGAATTGCAGGAATGGATTCCGAGTGTCCTCATAGTGTATACCCTCACTGGGGCTGCTTTCTTCTTCTATGTATCAATGTTCCCTGAGAGAATTCGACCAGGTCTCAGATCATTCTTATACATTTGTTACGAGAACGCCAGACTATTCGATTGATCTCTTTCCTATTCTTATCCACATTCCACATACGTTCTCTCTCCCTCCCTTATTTCTCTCTATCTACTTCCGATTTCTTTTTTCTTCATCGCTTCATTTTCTCAATGGGCTTATTCTTTCAATGTGATTTTGAAGACGAGGGAAGAAGTTTGAGATGATTACTAATAATAGTAATAATCAGGGAGTTTCGATCTGGTTGGATGTTCTCATCAATGGTGGCATCTTCTTATTCTCGCTGCTATGATCTCTTGGCAGGTGAGAACCACTGCATTCTGAATTGATTGGAACGAATTGTGACCATTCCGAGAATGGACTTTCCCCATTCGTCAGTCAGTTCCTGACGTTTTCTCTCTATATAAGAGAGACTAAACTCAATTTATCTCATCCTTTTCTCATATTTCTTCTCCTTTCAGAGTTCCTCTATTCAACTTCTCACTTACTATCATTCTAACGATGGAATATGCGATGCCTTCACTCCAATCTCTCCTTTTCTTAACAATCACTCTCGAATTGAGCTTTGATCTTCTCCCGTCTAATATCGATTACCTCGGTGACCTACCGTCTCCCAAACTGCCCGGTTCCCTACAGTACTACGAGTCGTGTTCGATTGTTGTCTTGTTGATCTCATAGATAGAAGCATTCATTGATTCATCGGGCGAAAGGCAGGAAGAGAACTCGTGGATTGAAGAGGAATGAAGTGAGAAGGAATGAGATACACGACTGTATGAATGGTCACTCCAATGGAGTGAAGAAGGGAGAGGGAGTGACTATTGGGGCAACGAAGCTATGATAGATGAAGGAGATTCACTCGTAGGAAAGAAGAGATGACGATACAGAGTAGAGTACGAGATACGGGTTGCCATCTCTCCATTTCACACACTCTCTCACCGGTTAGAGAGACGAGAGAGTGTGTGAAATGGAGAGGCGGCGATCCGTATTTCGAACTCTAATCGAGAGAGAGAAAGTAAAGATGGAATGGAGAGAGAGGAAGAGAGTCTATAGCCGATTAAGATGGAATCCTACTGCAGGAGGAAGAGGAATCTGAAATAGATGGAGGAATAGAAGGAAGGAGAAGAGAAGAGGAGACTTGCCTGCGAGAGAATCTCAAGTAATCGAACACATTTCTTCGAGATATCGGGTTGTGGATGCTTCACTAAGAGTTCCACTCTCTTTTCCAACTGAAGAGTAACACGGGTTTCTCTGGTTTCTGGAAGAGAAAGGAGAGAATCCCCCTCTCCCTCGTTTCCATCTTCATCTCTTGATACGAACCTCATTCCTTGCTCGATGGCCAAATATAGCATGGAAGAGAGTATGGGACGGATTTCCAAATGGATCGATGATGAATGGACTCAGTTTATCGTATGTGATATGGAGAGCATCCACTGCTGAGGACATGCAGAGCATCCATGTTATCGCGCGAATTAGAATCTGAGAGGTAGAGAGAGGGAGAGAGGGGGGGGGGGGAGAGACTGACCTCCGCCTTGTCTGTATCCAATACACATAGAACTCCATTGACGATCTGGAAGGGAGGCATGGAGGAGGGGGGAGGGGGGGGGGAGGGGAGACTCACCTTGGATCCGAGTATATGAGGGACGAGATCAGGACAACAACTGAGATTGACGAGTAGTCGAAGTGCGTCGAGAGACGGTTCTCCTCTTATCCAGATACGAGAGAGGACACGAGGAATACAACGGGAATACATATCAACCTGGAGAGAGAAGGGATGGAATGGGTGAGGAGAAGAGAAGGAACTACCTGATCCTTAGTTATATCAATGGAGAGATTAGTCAGAGCTTGCATTGCCACACTCGCTTCTGTCTCATCTCCAGTCGACAATCGATCGATTACTCGAGGAATACAAGGAGTCAAAATTGCCTGCCATTCATTCCATTTCATGTGTTCACTAGTCGATGACTTGCGTCCCCTGATACTCACATGATTCTCTTTACTAACAGCCATATTAGCCAGACACTGCATAAGCATTACTTTTCCTCCCTTCGAAAGAGTTAATCCAGATGTAATCATTTCACTTATTCGATGAGTTATTCGATTCTCACGCAGGATCACCTTCAATTCAGAACATATTGCATGAATAGAATCATCATCTGACTCTCTCTCCCTTGAGAATACGATAGGACACTTCTATTGGAAGTGTAATTGAAGCCTTCCCTTGTTCCTCTCATTACTCAATCCTCTCCCTTCCATTCCCAAATGACCTCTCTCTATTTCATTATGGGAAGAATCTTCCCTTCTCTTCACTACACTCTAATGGTCTCTAATGGAAGAGAGGAGACAAGATCAGAGACCAAGATGAATCTCATCAAAACAGATGAAGAGGGAGAAGCTCATGTAATTCCACATATTCAATTCACCATGTATTGTCCTATTTGGAGTGAATCCCTCTAAGGAAAGAAAGGACCAATCCATGGGAAAGGACAGATTATGTACTTTGAGCTAGGATTGAGAGACCCTTCTAGATGGATGGAATAGTGAAATACTTGATTTGATTGATGAGCAGTAGCATTCGAGATAACAGTTAGCAGAGGAAGAAGAATATCAGCAGATGGATCAAGTGCATGAAGAGATGTTAAGATCTGAGAAGATAGTATCATAATCCCATATATGCCGTCCCTTCACCAATCTTGCATCGCCTTCGTTAAATAACTTCTGTTGTTTGTATAACTTGTGTATGAGACCTCTGGAAAAAGATAAGCTTAGAGATGAAAGAGAATCTCTTGTAAGAAATGCATTAAACTTCTCGTCGAGGGCGACTTAAACAAACTTTGTAACTGTTGTGGTACTCTCAAGACTCTTTCTCATTCTATCACTCGTCATCTATTCTCGAAGTGGTTAAAGAAAACGAGGAATAGAAGGGAGAAAAGAGGTGAAAAGGATGGCAGAATGAGAGTGGGGACATCAATTTACGATGGAAATTGGATGAAAGTGACAAGAAAAAGCGCATAGTAGAAGGAGTGCCACATACCTCAATCGTTGAGTTCCAAACATTTCACTACATGGATTGGAGATAATTCTCCATTCTGATCCAGTGGGAGAAGAAAGAGGAGAAGTAGTCTCTTCCTCCTCTGGGTCCTTTTGAGGAAGAGCCTGAACGGAGGAGAGAGAGAGAGAGGGGGGGGAATGGATCTCTTTCCTACCTGGAATCGACCCAATCGAGGACTCGCTATCTCAACGACGAAACCTGATTGTTGCTGTCCCATTCAAGGGAATCGATGGAGTTGAAGGAAGGAAGGGAGGAGGAAGGGAGGAGGAGGGAGGAGGAGGAGGAGGAGGGAGGAGGAGGGAGGGGAGATACTCTTTCTTCTTCCCTCTTGGGGAGGTCTCTGCCCCAGGCATCGAAGAAAAAGAGAGAGCAGTGAGAGAAGCAGAGAAGTGAGAGAGACGGAGAGGAGACGAAGACATGAATGGTCACTGTTCTCCTCAGAAGAAGAAGAATAACGAATGACGAATGATGAAAGAGGAAGAAGATCTGAGAAAACTATTAAATGGAAGAATGATTGAATTAGTGGTAAGAAGTCCCCAAAGTGGGAATATTGTGGTCGAGGAACAGAAAATTGGTACATTCTCTCTATAATAATAGGCTATAAAAGGAGAAATTACTCCATTTCACCTATTTTGAAAGGCCCGAAAGATGAATAAAATGGTATAAATTAGTAATTCATCGTCTCTTTCCTTCCTGTCAGACAAGAGAAAGAAATGACGAAGATGACGATTGTCTTTCAAATTTTGATGCTTTCCACTTTTTCTAGCCACCTTTCTGACGCATCTTCATCATGAAAACTGCTCTAGAATCTTCTCACTCTTATCGAAATAGTTCCCATTCTTTTCGAATCTTTTTAATTCACTTCCATCTGAAGGAGGGGGGAGGGAGATTGTCTTCAGAATCTTGAGATCGCTCAGTGATCATCACATATTTTAATCTTTTGATTCCCTGCATGAAAATTTAGAAAATGAGGAACAGCAGTAGCTGCATAGAAGAGGAAGAAGAATAGATTCCTTAAAAATGGCCTCCAAAAACCGGAGTGTAAACTATTGAAGAACGAAGTGGAATTATGTATGCTTTATCTCATCATTTCTATTTCAAAGTGGTTCATTCGATAGTGGACAGTGGACAATTCATCACATCTAATCATCTCTCCTTGACAGGATTGTGAACATTAGAAATGAACGGATGATCTCTAGTGGAAGTATGAGATTCCCCTCCGTGCAGTACTTCCTTTCAACTGCAAAAGCCTTTCCTATTCTCCATTTGATGTATCCATCTATCTACTCTCTTCAGTATCCGTATTCTATCTATCATCTGATACTTCAATCCATTCATTTCTCGCTACATACATTCCCATTGTAAACATTTTCTTGCTGTCTGAATATCTATCTATCTATTACTCACTATCTTCACCTACATACCTACTAGTTACACTACTAGTTTTCTCTCTTCAAAAAGGGTTTTTTTTAAAAATTCGATCGCACGTTTTAGTAGTTTGCTCACTTCAGAATGCTCAATCAGTGATGTTTCTGAATAGACCACTGATTTTTGGTAGCAACTCTACTAATCAGTATGTTGTCTTCGATTTCAGCGGATCCATTTCATTTTACGCGTCTTCCAGCGTCTCCTTTTTGGTCCGAATATTTTCCCGAATTCTCTCAACACCTCCCTTGAAATTGCTCAATTACGGAACTTGAAGAAATAGTTAGATCTTCATTTGTTTGAGTACTATAATGGACCTCGTGAGTCTATCTCGTAACCTTTTCCCCTTCTTCCTCCACTTTCCTCTTCTTCTCTTCTACACCTTGGAGTATCCAACGTAGACGAAAAGAGGGCAATCATGTTTCAATCCTTCCTTCTTTCTAAAATGAGTCCTTCTTCTATCCTACTCGATTACCTTACCAATCTTCTTTCTATTCCTTTCCGTCTTCCATTTGTCCTTCTATCTTCCTATGTTTCAATGTGTCATCACTCATATCAATATCCTTCACCTTTTCTTCTCTCTATCTCAGCTTCTCTTCTCCTTCTTCATAGAACGTCAATCCCCCTTCATGTCACCCCCTCTCCACTCACTTATTTCAACTATTTCTTAGTCGTTGTCATTAGTATTCTCAGTAAGTAATCATAGTTCCTTCTCAAGCTTCTTTCAAACTATCGTATCTCCATAAATCTATCATGATCTCAATCAAATTCTCGCGGGAATAAACATTTCTCTCCTTCTCCGTACTCTCTTCCTTCCTATGGTAATCATTCCCTTCCTCTTCCTTTCCTTCCATTTTGACCTCTTCCACTTTTCATTCTAATCTCTTCTACTTCTACTCACCTCTTTGCCTCTTCTCTTCTCTTTTTCCCATCCCTAACCCTTCTCATTCATCTCACTATTATCCTCCACTCTTTCCCTAATGACCAATATGCTTCATCTATAATTCGCCTTACATTATCTGCTCCTTTCCTTATCCATTCCCTTTCATTTCTCACTTCAGGATCAATTTACTGCAGTTGATTCATATTTTCACTAGAAAGAGATGGAATGAATCTGTTCCTTTTCATATTCACTAAATAGACAGTTCGTCTTCGTCTCTTCTTCACTCCACCGTCTCAATTTCCAATATCTCCGATCCCCATAATAATAATAATATTCTCATTTAGTGGGATGTAAACACTCCTTTCGTCTTCATCTTTCCTTCCTACCAACAGTCCTCCATTCTATTCCATCCTTCTCTTCTTATCTCAATCTCATCTTCAACTTATCCTCCACTCTTTTCTTCTCTTATTCATCACTTGCAACTTCATTTCATCTTCCCAAGTCTCTTCTCCTTTGAGGTTGAAACCCTTGGTGAGAATTGAGAATCGAGCGGGGGATAACTCCCTCCTTCCCTCTCTCCATTCAAATTATTCTCTCCGATCTGTGACCAAGTCTCTTCTGCACAATTTATCTGTTGCTTCCTCCAGTTAGATCATCGTTTGAACTGAACGACCTCTTTATTCCAATCTCTCAATCAATTGAATGGAATATGTTCTTCCCTTCAAGAGCATCTCACATCTCTCATCACTGTACATTCTCTCACTTGGACTAAAAGGGGAAAGAACCCACTCATTCCATTGCATATACATGATGATAACTCGATTACATCCGTTTCAGATCCATCTCTTCTACGCCACCTCCCCCCCCTCTCTCTCTCTCTACCCTTCTTATTCCTCCCCCCCCTTTCTTCTTATTCTCACCTTTTTTGAGCTGCCCTTAAATGACCGAAAGAGTTTGAAAGAGGACTTTTCGACTATGATTGATATGTGTCCAGCACGAAACATCTTCTCCT
>LS515529.1:191112-209328 GCA_900490845.1 Pristionchus japonicus
GGGGGGAGAGAAGATAATGTCTCTGCAGGTGTCTGCCTCACTGTGGATTCACTGGAAGGGAAGTTCGAAGATCCGTTGAGACAGCTGTTGTATGCATTCACTGCCGTGTCCAATGAAGCAGTGCAGAGTTATAAGAATGCCCAGAAGAAGATGATGAGTGGAGGATTGGTCAGTGAGAGAGAGAAGGAGAGGGGGGAGAGAGGGGAGGGAGGGGAGGGGGGGGATGAGGTGGAAAGGGATTGATTGCAGTCGCAGAATGAATACACTCGTATTCTGATGATGATGCGAGATGTGCGTGATCAAGTGAATAAGAGATACATGCAGACTTGTCAGGTGGGAATGAGAGAGACAAGATGTCCATACGATGATTCATTTCAGAAATCTGAATCATCTGAGAAGATGGGTGATGCCAAGACGATTCTCAAAGTTTGCTTTTCTTTTTTAATGAATATCAGAAATACTCAGTTTCTGAAATTGTTTGGGGGTGTTCTTAATGGATATTTATTGCAGCTTGAGTATCTAATGGAGGAGAACAAGAAACTGAAGACCAAAATAATTAATCTCACTACGCTTCTTCGATCCAATTGCACTGATGAGGTAGGGGAGGAGGAGGTGAGAGAGCGGGGGATCATATCTTAAATTGCAGGAGAAGGCCAAACTGGTCAAGAAAATTGATGCTGAGATGGCTGGTATTTCGAAGACTCTGAAGGATACGGTAGGAGTCAAGGGTGAGTACTGTATCGATTGATCGATTTATGGAAGAAGTTAATATATTGAGTGTGTTGCGTTTTTGGATGAGGCATTTAGAGGGGAGCTTCGTAATTTTATAAAGTGAAACTGGAATGATCTTCTTGCAAAAGTTCATTGTGTGCCGTTTGAAAAGAGCATCCAGATTTCCCTAGATAAAACTATGAAGGTCCTCTCTAAATGTCTCATCCAAAATCAGATTGATAGGTCTCACATTCAGCAATGGCTACATCATATCAACAATTGAGTGATGTTTTTTGCTCGTTATTCAGGAACCATGAGGTCAACGTTGCACGAGAATAATCAAATGTTAAATGAGCAAATATCGAGATCTTTTTCAGCGTGTCGAATTAGGCGCTGACAATGAGTCAAATTTTGACGTATTTCGTATGACTTTCCGCAGAGTAGTAGCCATAAACATGAAAATAGTCCAACAAACGCAAATGAGGATAAGTGATGAGTGAGGAGGAGTATTATGCAAATGAGGACGAGTGAAACCTGACAGTATCATATATCGGTGTAGGGTCCCTAGGTCTATTCTGCAGGAATCCATAGGTGTACATTTTGCTGTACCGTCAGGGATGTGATTCTTAGACGAAGGCACTGATAGATGGTACTTGAAGGACGTCTTCCGTCATCATCAACTTCTACTAGGAAGATCTAAGATGTATTCAATCCTATTCTATTCCATCTTCCCTCCCTTCTATGATTTCATTGTATCATTGATCTCTACCTAATCTGCACATAGCGTCCCCAAATTTTCGTTGTTGCATATTTATTGTGTACACACTCATTAAATATTTATGTGAATTACCAATTCCCATTATGATGGAGTTTACTTGTACACTACGATTGTTTCACTTATTGGTTAATACTCTAATCTATCAAATAAATATGTCAATTGTAATTATTATTTTTAACGTTACTCTTTCTGGAGAGTGTATATGAAAGTATCGTCTTTAAAAATATCTAGTAGTCGAAGTATTTCGAAGTGTTCTTTCAACATATTAGAAGTCTGAAAGTTTGCTATTCAACGGTCGGTAAATTTGCAAATAGGGCTAACTTGAAAGATCTGAAGAAATGACATTAGTTGACCTAGTCGAGAAGAATAGTCTTGAAGTTTGAGTTCGTTGCTCGAATCAATTGAGCTCATTTAGATAATCGAATAAAATATGATACCGATAGAAGGAGTGGAGTTCGCGCAATGTCTGACGGCGAATTTTTTCCGATGTTTGAATGATCTCCGATCGAAAAGGAAGATTTTCTGAGTGATACATTGGATGAAGGGAGTTATTGGGAATCGAACTGACCAATTGACCAGAATTGCAATGCAAATAGAGCCAATATCTCTTCATCTCTTGGTTTCATTCTTGCTATGATCTCTCTTCCCATACGAATATCTCTCTTCTCTGTCGAACTGTTCTTCATGTATCTGAGATTGTATTCCTTTATTTTGGCCCGATTGTATTGGTCTACTTGATTGCGCTATCGATGTCTCCATTTGTTGATCCATCGGAGAAAAAGTTATCGTAAACTTCAGGAGAGATGTAGGAAGTGTAGCTAGCAAGAAATCTGTGTTGAAGAGTAGAAGAAATATGAGAAAGATAGAATACCTATTTTGATCATCTGGAAAAAGTTCTATTGCTCTATAAGTTCCCTCGAATGATCGGAATTGATAGAGGAAATTGACAACAAGATTCCACTGAAAAAAATGATGAAAGCAGTGGATTCTTTAGTCGGTCCAGAAGTTAGAAGAAGAGAGAAGTTTTCTTGCACCTTTTCTTTTTCTGTGAAATGGTTGAATTCTGGGAAAGAAGAGGATGCGAATTCGATTGAAGAAGAAAAGAGAATTCGGAAGGCGATGTTCATTACATTGAATGTCGCAGGATAGAGTGGCTGCGAATTGAGAAGGCTAACGAGTATGACCTATTGACTCACGATATCTCTGACATTGATGATGTTTGGGTGGGGAGGATTCTGTCTTGCATTCAATTCCCCTATTAATCTCATTCGACTCATCCATCTATAATAAGTGAGGGTTGATCTCGACTATTATGGAACTCACTGATAGTTGATGCGCAACTTCTCAAGCAAAGATTGGTCAAGCAATCCGGAATTACTGAATTACATAATACGTTATTGATCACATATCACATATTATTGATGTTCTGTTCATTCTCTGTTTCACCTAGATGATAAGGTAGAAGAAGAGTCGTGAGAGTTATGTAAGTATGATGGAAGATTCTGTTGAGGAACACACTATAACACGGGCTATAAGACTTGAACGAATGCACACAACACCTGAATAGGCTGCTTGAGCATTCTATCGAGATGATCGAAACGACACTTCTTACAATTGAGATCTGTGGTTCACTTGATCATCTAATTCTTCTCTCTTTTTCATTACCTTCTCCTGTCGGACATTCATTTGAGTTTGATCTGCACGTCAGATCATTTCTCTTCTCGTTTCGTCTGAATATTCCATAAGCCTCTCCCTTTCTCTCATTCTCGTCTCACCGATAGAATATTGTACAAGCCCTGCATATATCCAATCCCAGATGAGCTCTACTCGTTGGCCCACAACATACGAGACATGATGTAGTCTGAGGATCACAACGAGTTATTGTTGAGAAGGAGCTATTACTCACTTTCTTCTTTGTAGTTCCTTTGCTGGGCATTCCAGAATGGAAAATGATGTCAAAACAAGGGAGAAGGGTGGAAATAAGGACGAGTGATGGTCTTTCACACGGTAAAAGTGAGGCAAATAGAGGAGACGATGAGAGAGAGAGGAAGGAAAGTGTGGAAATCGTGAGATTTGGAGAAACGCCAGAGTGACGCACCAATAATATCATGCTATACGTCAGCACTCTGATTGTTGCCGCTGTCTTGATATTTTAAAATCAATTCCACATCGGGCGTCATTACAATAGATGATCTTTCTGTAAAATGAACTTTTCGAAGTATTTGTGATTTGCATAGTGTGGGCATAGTCTATGCCGCATAGACGATTTGGAATGAGATAACTAATATGATTCTCTTCTCTACGTTTCCTTATTATCATCGTACCATTCCTTTTCTCTAGAGAATTCTCTTACTCTTTCTCTTCTCGTTTGGATTGTTATCATCTCCTTTTCTTTCCTTCTGAATGCATTCACACTTCTACTCTTTGTATCAATTCGAGCATTGTCATCGTAAGTCACCGTTTGTTTGAATTGCCTTCCGCTAACTCTTTTTTCTCTCTCCGTGCTCTCACTCGTCTTCCATCTTCACTTCCCTTTCTCCACTCTTGTTCTCCATATTTCTCATCCTTCTTCTCAATTGTTGTTCCTTCTTCAATTCTGTCAACTTCCCATCAACTTCTCTTATATTCTCTCCCTCTCTCTTTCTCTTTCTGCTTCGATGGTCGTACATTCGATGGTCTTTCCCATTCTCTTCTGTGTTGCTAAGCCGATCCCCTATCCGGCTTCCACCTGGCCCTCCGCCCATTTCTCCCTTTTCTTCTCGTCTCTTTTCTCTCCCGTTGGGTGCATTTAGGGCTAAAGGAGGGAGATCTCCCTCTTTCTCCCCCCGTAAGTTGTTGTGAATCCCTCTACAGCTTCACTGTAATACCGAGTAGTATTGATGTGGAAACGAGTTAACTTTCACTTGTACCATCCTCATCTCTTGCTATCTATACTCAATTCCTCTGTTGGGCGCTTCTTCAGTTCACCGGACCAGCCTCTCACTCCCTTACCTCCCTCTCATTCTCCCTCCTCCTCTACCTTCTACGCAGGTGCAGAGCGGTGGAATGAGAGGGGGCTGGTCCGGCGAACTGAAGTAGTGCCCTCTGTTGATCTAGCTGTTCTCTCTATCCCTCAACATAAACTGATGACGTCTCTTTCCCATGGCTTCCCTTTATTGTTAATTGTACTCGGTGAAGGAGAACATCATTATCCTCTCAGATTGCGAGTCTTCCATTTTTGTCATCGATCTCAGAAGCAAGAATAAGAGTGAAATAGGATACTGGTCTCGCTTCTACATTTATTCGTCGTGAATTCATACTAGATTAGGTTGTCTCTTCTTCTCTTCGTTCATTCATTCATTCTTTATTCTGCTAGTACTAGCTAGTCGAAAGCCATTCCATCTTCTAACATTTTCAAATGGCTTTATTGAGAGAAATATATATGTTTTAGTATTTGCGAATTATTCAGCTTCAATATTGATTAATTCTGTTGAACCGAACGAAACTTAAATGATATATTTGGTGTATAGTTTGCCTATTTTTAACTACACTCGCATTAGAGAGTACCGCGCATGACTTCCAATGTTTACTGCCATCTCTGGTTCGCTCGGTCAGAGTTCCTACTTCTTTTTTTCGCTGTTATTTTGTTTATTTCAGTTATAATGCAATAGACGGTCCTCATGCTACCGACTAAATTTTTGAATTCGCTATTTTCTCTCTGAAATATCCGAATTGATTGTGATCGTTTCTCTAAATCACCATGATTCATTTTGATTGAATCGATATATTGCATTATTCGAATCGTACAATTGGTATTCTGTTATATTGTCTCCCATTGAGTCGTTGTTTTCAGTTTCTTCATATCCAATCCCTTCCCCTTCTCTTCTCTTCCTTCAGTCACTCCAAATACCAAGGGAGAAGTTCATCACTTCCCTCTCGGTATGCGATGCTCCCCTATAGGAGAGCGTCGAGGCTCATCAATATCGTCATTGCTCTTTGTCTGGTTAGTCCCCTTTGTTCCTTTTGTTCTTAGACCGTGTTAATTATTCGGCACTAACAGAAACTTGTATTGTTGATAGTGGGAAAGATATTCGAGCGTTGCTATATTCACCCGGTTCTGTTAACTCGACGCATTCGAGGTCGAATGGAATCTGCTAAACAAGGAATCAATTTGTGAATTGATGCAAACACTGGGTCATTGTGTGCGGGTTGTCCCTTGGGAGTCTTATTCTGAGGGGAGAGGGCGAAGAGAGAAGAGAGAGAGAGTTGGAAGGAAGAGGATGTGAGGGGACTACTCTACACCTACCACTGCCAGTCATGGAGAGACTACGAATAGTCACTTCTAATTAGAGTAGAGAATGGGTTCAGAACTTCCTTTCTTTGAATAGGAGAGAGGATAGAAGAAGAAGTTGTTGTTGAGTGATGGCGAAGAAGGAAATGAGGAGTGTTCTGGAGAGAGAATGAGTATGATTTATTGCAGATATTCTTCATCCTTCTCTTCCTTCAAAGACCACAATTAGATGACATCGACACTCGACAATTTGAAAAGGAAGAACACTTTGACTTCGGAAGAGTTGTTGCCCAGGTACGGTATTTGATGGCTACGGTACTGGCTACGGTATTGGTAACAGATGGATTGAAGTATGCTGTTATTTGCGGGAATGACGGGAAGTAGTTGGTAGATTGAATAGAGAAGGGAATTGCATCTATGGGAGAGAGAAAAGAGACTGATGGACATTGTTGTGTTGACTAAAGAGAGGAGAAGGAGAAGAGGAGGATGCATGAATGAGATACGGAATATGATGGATGTGCAGATAGGATAGAGTAAGTAGACAGATTGATGAGATGGAAGTGATCAGGGATACAACAATGAATAATTTGAGTTGAAAGAGACGGATGGAATTCGAGATGAGAAGGAGAAAGAAGGAATGAAGAAAGTGGAGATGACGGATAATAAAAGTGTGGAGAAGGAAATAGAGAAAGGACCTCCAGTTGATCCACCAGAGACAAGAGATCAGCATGTATATGAAGTGGATGGAATGGGAGGATGGGAGAATGATCTCAAGACTAAGACCAGTATGCTCATTCTTATTCACTTGTTCATCTATTGGTTGATTATTGGTTGCATACAAGTATTTCATCTTTAGATTTGCATATGGAGGAGATGATTCGAGGAAGAGAAGTGGTCGACTCTGTCAATTATCTGAATGAGAACTTTGCTGTTCTCAACACTGATCGATTCGGTCCCGTCGAGAGTGCGAAGACTGTCATTGTCATTCAAGTGAGCATATACATGGACGAGGACAATGAATGTGTCCCCCTCATTGAACTAGTCGTCCATTGGTCGATGAAACGTCACCTGTCCGTCTATTGAACGAATCGCACAATTTCTCTCGATGAGATACATATTCTCGATGAATCATAATCTCTTGTTATCCTAACACTCTGTTCGATATTGCAGGTGCATAGTCGTTTGGAATATCTCAAATATCTCGTATCGACACTCTCGAAAACTCGTGGAATTGAGGATGCTCTTCTTGTTTTCTCTCACGATATCAACATCGAATCGATCGATAATCTCGTGAGGAATATCACATTTGCAAGGGTAAGATGATGACTGTGAGTACTCGATGGACTAATTGGTTGTTCCCCTTGAGGTAGTGCAGATCTTCTATCCGTACAATATGCAACTCTTTCCCCATGTCTTCCCCGGACAAGATCCTCGTGATTGCCCCGAGAAGTTATCCAAGGATGAGTGAGTCACTCCTTCATTTTCACTTCAAATTAATGTGTACCCTTGATATGCATCCACTTACACCTCATTCCAATTCCAAATCTACATATTGGGCACCTCATTCCAAATCTACTTTTTTTGCTCAAAATATTTTTGCAGCGCGAAGTCTTCTGGATGTCAGAATTGGGAACATCCTGATAAATACGGTAACTACCGAATAGCCAAGTTCACACAGATCAAACATCATTGGTGGTGGAAGGTTTGTTGTGTCTTTATTATGATTATGTTCGGTTTTTTTTGTGTTTAGCTCGATGCAAATGTAATTGTAGATGAATTACGTGTTCGATGGAATAATCGATCGATATTCATTGGATGATCGATGGGTTCTCCTTCTAGAAGAAGATCATTATATGTCCCCTGACGCCCTCTATGTTCTCAATCACATTATCGAGAGGAGAAATACGTTAGTTTTCATCTATCGAATCATTCTCCGATATTGTTCTCCGATATTGAACATTATGTGAATAATGTTCATATTTCAGACTGTGTGCTGATTGCGAATTGATTTCTCTCGGATTCTATCTCAAATCGTTCGTTTCGTACGGACAGAATATCGATCGATTGGGTGTTCATCCATGGTTTTCATCCAAACACAATATGGGGATGGCACTACAGAAAAATACTTGGGCCAAGATCAAAAATTGCTCGGAAGTATGTTGTTTTTGAAATTACTCTATTTATTTTCGAGACTCTTATTATTAGAAGAGTGTTATGGTTAGTGCTTATTTCGTGTTCAGAGAAATTGATAATTTTAGTGTTTGATATTTCAGTTGTTCTGTACATGGGATGACTACAATTGGGACTGGTCTCTTCTCCAGATCTCAGTGAAATGTCTCCCCCAGAGATTCAAAGTCATCTTCACTAAGGTGAGAAATGGAAGGCACAAGTTATTATTGGAAATCAAGGAATTGAACACTTTATCTTATTGTCTGACTGAATGCAATACTTATGTCTGAGTTCCCAAGTACTTTGTACCTAAAAGAATTAAAGGACCAGAGGTTGCTGATCACTCAATGAAAGTCAATGATAATGCGGATGTATTGTCAAATGAAATGCTCTCAGGCTCCTCGTGTTCTTCACGTGGGAGATTGTGGAGTGCATACCCATCGATGTGCTGTGTCCAATGCTGCCAAGGTGAGAAGGAGGGGGAGGAGGAACTTCTTGGATATCTGGCCCAGAACAACCGCTCGCACTGGCAAAACGAGGTGGAAAATGAGAATGGTAGGGATAAAATACTCTGTGAGCGAAGGCTGGGCCAGATATCCAAGAAGTGCCGGGGAGGAGAGGGGAGGGGGAGTGATCTATCCATCTCTCAGGCAGCCGAAGATCTCCTCCAACAGCATTCATCCTCGCTCTTCCCTCAGTCGATGAAAGTGACTGAAGTGAGATCACTTTATGATACGGAGACCCTTTCCAATTACAGCATTCATCCGCTATCCGGGATATAATGGTATTCATTGTAGACGTCTCGTCGAATGCTCAAACCATCGAAAGAGAATGGAGGATGGGGAGACGAGAGAGATCGATCTTTGTGCATGAGGAATACGTATCCACTCAATCGATCTCATCCTGGGGATATTGGTCACAAAGTACTCGATGAACTCTTCTCTTCGAGTGTCGACTTCCGAATACGAAGTCATCCCACTAATTCAACTAATTGGTAGGAATAAGCACTGTAATTAGTATGCACTCCTCAATTAACGACGGTTTTACACGACGCCATTTCAATCGGAGAGATAACTCATTCGCAATTGAACATAGAAGGGTAGATGAGTGAATGCGAGAGACAGATTACTCGATGGTGTATTTAGAAACTAGTCATTTTGCATTTCCCCTTCATTGCCTTATCATTTATCATATCCGACTATTCATTCCCATTGCTGGTTCCTTCCATTCTAATTTCGCTTCCTTCATGGTTGATTCCTATTGGGTTCTTCCATTCTCGTTTAATTCTGCCACCCCTTACCTCTCTTTATTCTCAACGGGTAGATTCCCATTTACACGCATGTCCCCCCCCCCTTTTGTTTAATTGTTATTAGCCTAGAATGCTAAGTAGAATCAATAATAGACTTAACACCTGCCGATTCTTACCCTTAAGGACCATTGCTGTAAATCTCAGACCGAACATTACGCATTTTCTCTCCATCATATTGTAGTAGTTTGTGGATCTGAGTCACTCTAATAGTGTTGCCCTCTTTTCTCCCATGATCTATCACTCTTCCCTCTAGTATTCATTCAATAACTTCATTGCACGGGTTACAAACCACCGTGGATAAATTGCTTCCATTCCTATTTTTACGAAGTGTACACAACCGTGACAATTTGATGAAAAAGATTTAACTGGAACAAGAGAAAAGTGGTAAACGAAGATTGAAATGGGAAATGAATCAGTCGACTCGTTTAGCCTGCACTTGAATGAACTTGACTGAAACATTCGATCCACGATTGCTTCCCTCCGATGGATCCGTTGGAGGAGAATCACCTAGATTATGGATTGATTGATTGAGAGGGAGAGGGACTCACTCGATCCCTTCTCTTCCTCTCTCAATTCCCTCGGATGATTATTCACTGGTGGTTGCAATGCTTCCTTCACTAGTTCATCTGCATCTTCAGAATCATTCGATGAACTGAATAAAAAGAGGAATTGAATGATAATAGAGACGTGATCGACCTTAGTTGAGTATTCTCAATTGTTCTATCTGGAGATGAAGATGATTCTTCCACTCTAGAGAGAGCAATTTCGATTGATTGTATCATTGAGAGTTACTGTGTTGGTTGTGGAGATGGGCAAATCCAATTCTGATCTCTACCGTAGTCTTGTCGAGGTGGCGAGGGAACTCTGAATCGATAACTGATTCAAGTTTTCTAATATCTGCATCAATTCACTTGAAAGGTGGTGATTTCTGCATAAGTTCTCCATCATCCCTACCGTACTTCCGATTGGCTGTGGCGAGAGTCCTAAACGGATTTGGTCTTCTAGCATTATTGATTCTTTCATACTGAGATGGGGGCGACCGTTTCGTGTAAGTTCTTATAGTGGGTACTGTAGATGCGAGCGTACTGTAATCAGCTATCGATTTGAGTAGGAATAAACTTTCGATATACCTGCATTCTCTGGGAAATAAGAGCAAGAAATGGCCGAAGAGTTCGAACCAAATGTATACGAAGTATGCGAATATTGGAGCGAGTATTGCACATGGAAAGAGTGAGCTGAAAGATACTATTTGAGATAGGAAGATCGAAGATCAAGAAGATCAAAGATCACCGACCAATAAGGTGGAAGATCAAAGATCAAAGATCAACTGACGGGAGAAGAGCGAGAAAGACGAGAGAAGTGAGAGTTGTGTAGAAAGAGAAACGGTCGATGTCAACCGACCTGTCCATTCTACAGAGGGATGAATGAATGAAGGAGAATGAAGAGGGAATGCATTTCCATCGTGAGAAATAAACAAAATCTGAAAATACATCACGATTAACATAATGCGGCGAGAAGTCATAGTATGAAAAGATCCTTGTGATTAAATATTTCTGAATGTTCATTTGAGCGAAGACCTTACAATGTCATTATGATTTTCGCTGTAATTTGTATCTTTAAATCCCTTTAGTCAGTGATAACCGAAAGTATTTTTCTTCTGTTTCACTTACATCTAAATTTATGGCAACCATCGAAATGGGTGTGATATTAGCCTTCCTTGTTGACAATTCTTCCCTTTTCCAAGAACTCGTCTCGAATATCGAGTTATTTACGGGGGCGAGAAAATGAGGGAATGGATGGGATGAGAATGAAATGAATACTCAGAGATGGTGACACATCCATTCAGTCAATGACGTCCACATGAAATCAGTGCTTGTGTCCGAGAAGAGAAGGAGGAAGAGAAGGAGGAGGAGGAGGAGGAGGAGGGGAGGGCAGGGGAGGGGATGGGGGAGGAGAGGTGAGAAAGGAGATAATTGGAAGATTAGAGAAAGAGTCCTTCATTGTTTCCTCTCCTTCTCTCTATGGGGTCTTTCATTCTACCGCATTTCTCTCCTTTTTCTATTAAGACTCTCTTCTCGTCACTCTTCCGCTAACTTTTCCTCGATCTTTTCAACTCATCCCTTCCTCTCTATTTTTGCCGAGATTTATGTTTTGACCTACCCATCTTCTCAGATTTCGAACCGAGACAAGAGTGGTTTATGTTGTCCCTCTCTTTTCGCGTTTCTTTTTGTTAATCGATGTTCTATGAATGGAGTAATGGAGATAAGTATCAACGAATGGCTAGATTCCTTCTTCCTTCCATACTTCTTCCCCTCTCACCTCAGACTGTTTGTTCTACTAATTACACTTCCTCTCAATCTCTAGCCAGACGTTTCCTCTCTTCCTCCCTTCTCAAGCCTGTATCACATCTTCCATTGTTACGCAATATGTGACAGTCTGCTATCGTATTTTAGCACTTCCGTAATCTTGTTCAGAATGAGGAGACAAATAGAGTAGACTCGTTCTCTCTTCTACGAGAATCTCTCGCCCTCCTTCTAATCTGAGGGTCTCGCAATGAAAAACAAGCGGTTCCCTCGTATTCCCTTCATATTCACTCATCTCTTTCTGACCATCTCCTCTCCCAATTCAAACAGATGGAATACGGTATAATATGAGTGAATCTCCCGTTGTCCTCACTTCCCATCTCATCTCCATTCATGACCTCATTAATCCAATCATGCGGCAAATCTGTTGATTCTTCTCTTCCAAACTTCTTCCCCTTCTTCCTTTCTTCACTTCTTTCTCAGACCTTGACAGAATCATCATTGAGTTTGAATGCAACCACTCATTTGGAGACTATTCCTTGTCTATTCTCTCTCTCTTTCTCTTCTCAGAAGGCATACAGTATTCTTGAATGATCTTCTCTGTTATTCTTTCCCATCATCTGGTTCTCATAAACGGAGTTGAATACTCAGACATCTTTCACTTTGTCGGCACTACTCATTAATCTCTCATTACCGTTTCTTCTCCCATATTTCACGTCTCTCTTCCTTCTTCCTTCATTCCGTATGGCCATGGTATGGTAGTCTGTCACTCTCATTCCATATGACTACACTCTAAACTCTCGTCTTCCTTCATCCATTCCATTCCATTCTATTGGAAGGAGTAATCAAAGGGAGAACTTCTATGAATTCTCCCCCCTTTGTACGTGTAACCGATTCAATTCTCGATTCATTAATTGGAAAGAGAAGGGAGGAGCCATCTTTCCACTTGTTCTCCATTGGTTTCCCTTCAGAAAGAATACTCTTGTTTCGTCCATTCATTCCGATTTTTTCCTTCTCACTAGGTTTCTTCTACTTCTTCTCCATTTCTGAAGGAGGTTGATTGTGGGAAGGAAGTCTCATCTTCTTCCTTTGTCTCCTATCAACTTCTCTTCTCTTCTCTCTTCCATCCATTTTCCTCACTCCATTTCCGATCCCATTCTTCTTCTATTCCAATCACCTTCTCTTTTCTCTTCTTTTCTGTCCTCTTTTCACTTCGCAACAAATTCAAATGTTCCTCTAAACTCTCAGAGTGAGTAATGGTGAACATGTGGGGGAAAGGGATGTATAACTATCTCATTTGTAACTCGTCCCCTTCCGTAATTTCCCCTTTCTTCTCCTCTCTTCTCATTCTATCCATAGTCAAATACTTAATTTTTCCCATCAGAATGCCTTCCATTTCCACTTCAATTGGTCTCAAAATCAAGAAGATTCGTTCTCTATTTCTCACTCGATCGAATAAACGTCGAATCAAGAATAGAAGAGAGATAATCGATGAAACTTCCATCGAACTTCAAGATTCAGAACAAGAACAGATTGATATGGTGAGTCTCTCTCTATCTTTCTCATTCCTCTCTCTCTCTAATCAGATTCCGTCCTCTCGTAATCTTCTCTCTATTCCAATTCTTCTTCTTCGATCTCTTTCTAAGACTCGATTCGAAATAGTAGGAGAATCACTCGACGAAGTCTACACAAGAATTAATGAGGTGATGAATAACGCCAATTCCATTAATCTTCCTTATATCCCTCCCAGGAAGTTCCATTGATCACTCTGAGAAAAGGAGTTGCAATCGCATCGAATGAGAGTGCGTATGCAGTAGGAAAGGCCATTGGTTGGTTATCTTCTCCTTCCCCTGTCACTCTCTCCTTCCCTCTCAGGCCAAATTGTCCGAGGAATCACTCAATTGTGGTTGGATTCCAAAGTAAATTCTGAATTTGTCCGAGGTCTCATCGATTCATTCGTTGATTGTGAGACTAATGAGAGGTAAGCAGAAGGCTATTCCGAATTATGCGTTCCCTCTGACTTATTCACTTCTTTCAGACTCTCACTCACTCAACTTACAGTAGTCAATAATGAGAAGGACGATGAAATCGACGTGGTTGGTAACATATTCCATACACAGTAAACTAGTCAATCTTTAGATCTCTCGTCTAATTCTTCTCACTCGTAAATCTCTCGTGTCAATTCGATTGAGAAGAATATTCGTATCTGAAATTGATTCCGCTTCTTTTCTTTGGTGAGTGAAATGATTCGAGATTGAGAAAATTCATCCATTCAAGGAATTCAATTGGCCAATGTTCACTACTCGATAATATTGAATATGAACCAAGAAAGAAGGATCGAATTTCACGATCGTTAATCATAGATGCATTGGAAGGAAAGAGATTAGAGTGAGATTGGAATATTGATTCTCTCCTTATTCCCGCCATCTTCTTCAGTTCTCTTATTCTCTCTTCCGTCGATAATCTAACAGTGACTGATCTTATCTCAATTGCATCGACTAATGGTCTCTCTCAATTGCGAGTCAAGGTATATCCATCTCCTTTCTTCTTCTCTTATTCATTCAATCGTAGGGTTCTCTCCTCAATCCTTCTACCCTCATCACTGATCATTTCAATCGAACTCTCTCTAATCTGGATACTCTTCTCATTCACGTCAGTCTCTCCATTGCACTCTTTCCAATCTCTTTCTCTATCTCAGATCGATACTAATTTCTCTCTTTACGATTCAATAGAAAGGGAAGCTCTTCGTATTCTGCTCTCTGCTCTCAAAGAATCAGCAGTCTTGGAGGTCAGCCCCTTCTCTCCCCTCTCCCCTCCCCTCCCCTCGATGAATCCTCTCTCTCTTCAGGTAGTCCATCATTCAGTTGACAATCCAACTATCGTTGCCAAGATAATCAGTTATTGGCTTAATCTCGTCGAGTATGTCATCCATTCATTCTATTGTGAACGCTGAGTTCTCTCTGTTTGGAAGGGGAATTGGTCTGAAAGAAGAGTTCGGGGGAATAGTAGAAAGGAAGGAAATTAGATGAATGAGAGAAGAGTAATGATGATTGCAGTGAGACAGATCGAATTGTGCAGTTGAAGATAGAAGGAATCGAGCAAGAGATTCAAGATAGTGCAGTCGGGAGATTGATTAGAAAAGTGAGAATGAGAAAGGGAGAATCCATCCCTCTCTTCCTCTCTCTGCAGGTGGAATCAGTTCATCGAGTTGCGTGGTCTCGTCACCAATTGGTTCTCTCTAATCACAAGGGACAACTTTCACTTCTCGACTGTGCGAGTCTATTCGGAGACGAGTAGAATACACATAATCAATGTATATTCAATATTGTGGATAAATATAATTCGATTGAGAGCATTTCTCTCGAAATTGGTCACATTTCAATTCACGCGAATGAATTCGACGATAACAAGTGATAGAAAGGGTGAAATATGTTGTCTACCTTTTCCATAGTGACTACGATAATCAGTTTGAAACACATTCCATTCACTATCTCATTCTACTCAAGACTGTTCTCTCTTCCAGTTTCCATATGATCTCACTGATCTCCATAACAAATATCGTTGGGGGAACTTCTCTCTTTCTCAATTTTAGTCTTCTCCTTCTAATCTTTTTCCATCTTCCTTCTCATTTGGGATCCTTCAAGATTAATTACTACGGAATGACAATTGTGGACACTCTATTCACTCTCGCACAATTGATTGCTGCGCCTGTGAGAATTCGACAGATTCATCCGTTTGACATACTTTTAATAAAAAATATTGCAGTGTTTTTTCTCGGATGGCGATGCTTATTTTATCTTTTCGAGTCATCATTGGGTAAGAAGAAGTTATACATATTATAGATATGACTTGTGAGTACCGGATCATTAGCAGGGAACACTTCCAATCGTATTCTTTATGTTTCTTCACAATACAAGTTTTATCTCCATATCCTATAATTTCTTGAGTCGATATTCAATGGTCTGCAAGTGAGTTTAATATGAAATACAATGTTTTCTATATTCAATATCTTCATTAAAGATGCTCTTTGCGTGAGTACTAATGAAATTTGTCTCATTTTCTTCGGATGAAATCCATTCTCATTCCAGTAACAGTTCAACGAAACTCTTGGAAGGAAAATGGACGAGACGAACAATTCGTTTCTTGAATGTTTCCGAAATTTTTCTCTCTCTTTCGGCCGTTATCATCATATTTCATATTCCAGAATGGGCCAAGAAAGGTCTAAACGATAGATATTCGGAATTGTTTGTCCAGTCTTACTGCCATAATTTAAAGTTTACATTTCAGACTAAAAATGGATTTTGAAAGTGATTTCATACTAGGATCTACCCTAGAAATGGTGAGCCACAATTATCTTTATATCTAATTATGCTCTCATATTATTTTTAAAGTTTCCTGTTTGTGGTCCGTATGCAGAGATATTGAGAATGAGTTCATTTATCGTATTTATCATCTTCGGATTGTTTAATATGTCTATTACATTTGTGAGTACGTATATCCTTCTTTTGATGAACTGCACTTATTTTAGCTGTGTGGAATAGGGATGTACACTTATATCAGAAAACAAAGTTCATCAAGGAAACTTCGTACTGTTAATTATCGGCTTCTAATCATTTTAACGACTCAAGTACTTCCTCTCCTCCCTCTTCTTCTCTATCACATTTCCCCTCTAGGCTTCAATGTCTTCTTTATTCGTTTACACTCCTGGTCTAATCACTGCTCTCTTCACTATTCTCCATTACGATGGATCTAATCTCTCTCAACGTTCGATTAGTACTTCAATCATTCGATCTCATTCTCTCTCAGCTATCTCTTCTCTTATGTCTTTCGCTACTCTCTTCACTCCATCAATCGTTATTCTGCTGACTAAGGAATATAGGTCGAAGTAAGACATGACATCATTTCAGCAGTACAAAAACAGAAATAGTCTAAGCTTGTTAAATAGAGATAAGCTTGAGCTGGATATACATATATCTCCCTAAGGCTCACTCAATCGTCAAGGAACTCTCTCATTCAAATCGATTTTTCACTTCCAACTTGATCTCTTTTAGAGGGAAAAGAAATGAAATGCACGAAATGCTGTCAATCCAATTGAATCTTTCATTTCAGATTTCTCTCGTTTCTTCGATGTTTTCCTCAGAGGACTGTCACTTCCTCCATTGACGCCGTCGGGAATAATCGTTCAATATCAACACGATATTCATAATGAGGAATTGTTTATTCTGTAACCAGAGAAGGAAATGGATAAAGCAAATTGATTGCCAGCGAGATGAGCTGATGTCTGAAGGGATGTAGAGAGGAAGGAGAAGGAGAAGGAGAAGGAAGGGAAGGAAGGATGGGGGATGGAGATGGATGATCTACCAATGACCATGAGAGTGAGAGTGAGAATGAGAATGATGATGGTGATGGTGGTGGTGACGCCAGGCTGAAAGAGCAACAATTGTCATGGGGGAAACGCAACACGAATAGAGCAACATCTAAAAACTAGAATTAAAATAATAAAGGTAAAAACTGACGATTGTATCCCCATCCGTTGTTTCCCCATCCATTGTTACCGTAGTAATTTCCTCCCCATCCCCATTGGGCGAAAGAGAGAGAAAGGAAAGAAACGAGAAGAAGGATGAAGAGAATCGAAGATGAAGCCATCTCTGATTGTGATCATCGAAGCAATGAGGAGGAGTATTTATAGGAGAAGGAGGAGGAGGAGGAGGAGGAGGAGGAGGAGGAGGAGGAGAAGGAGGAGGGGTTAGACGAATGGATGGTAGTCATTGGAATGATATGAGAGAATTAGAGATGGAGAGATGGAGCGAGTTCGATAGAGCGAACGATAGATCATTTATAGATGAAGAGAAGAGTGAATGAGATTGAGAATGAGGAGATGAGAGAAAAAGAAAAAGAGATATTAGGTGCATGTGAACGGGAAAAGGAAGGAGAAGAAGAAGTGAAGCTAATCTGTGATCGGGTTTACAATCGGGAAATATCTTATTCGAATATCCTTATACTACACAATATCTCTTATCCATATCTCATGCTTTTCACGACCTTTCTCTTTGGTATTGGGCGAATGATCAAATGATCGAGTTTTCCGAATACGAATTGAGTCACATCAAGCATTGATTTGTCGATTTAATGTACTCAATTGAACGAGAACTGATTAGAAAGAGACTACAATTGTGCAGAGAATCTTCAAGTGTTTCCTTTCATCTCAAGGATTCCTCACAACTGCAAAAATGCTTTCTTTTCGACTCCATTTCAGTTCTGAATCACGAGTCACAAATCTGTCTTTCCGGCTTCACTCTCTTCATTTCACACACTCTCCCATCATCTCTCATTCTCAAAAGATGAATCTTCCTTCTTCTTTTTTTGCACCGTGTGAACTAACTTCAATTTCTCTATTCTCTTCCTCTTTCAATCGTTTTCTCTTCGTCTTCTCGTATTTTGCATAGGCTGCAAGACTGAAATTCGGTCTGCAAATCAAGGGAAGAGAACGGTTTCTCTCAATTTAGTAACGGCTTCTATTCTCAATGATACTGTCCTCTCCCCTTTCTGTCTTCTTCTCTTCTCAATGATACTGTCCTCTCCCCTTTCTGTCTTCTTCTCTTCTCTCCTCTCTAGTTCAATGATACTGTCCTCTCCCCTTTCTGTCTTCTTCTCTTCTCTCCTCTCTAGTTCAATG
>LS515529.1:219617-244051 GCA_900490845.1 Pristionchus japonicus
TGCTCGAGACGGAAGAGTCGGAACAATTCGATTCCGTCGGAACGAGTCGATTCCTCGATCCGCTATCGGAATCGACTCGTTCCGACCGTTGAGTCTACAAAGCAAGCCGCTAAGTCGATTCTCGATTCCGACATAGCCAAATAGGAGGGTGATTTGTCGGAATTCCGAAAGTCAATTTGGCTTGCTTTTACCAACCCTAATTCGGATTATTGAAAATTCGAAATCTGTGAATAATATTCTCTACTCCGAGTATGTAATACTGAGAAAAATATAGGAAAATCACCTAATCAATGATCAATCAAAGCACCTAATCTAGGCAAAAATCTTAAAGGAAATATTCTCGATTTTGCCTTCGATTCGAATGAGATTGTCTCACCAATAATGCACGAACTCTTATAGATTGCAGGAGGAACCCATAGGACCGTCCCGTCGTGTTTGATGAGGGCATTGCACATGAAGGAGACCTCGTAGTTCCCATCGGCACTGAGAAGGAGAGAGGGGAGGGGGAGAGAGGGGGAGAGAGGGGGAGGGAGGACTCACTTATTGAAGAGGACGATGTCTGGCAGCCAAATCTTCTCAGGAGCGACTCTTATCTCAGTTACTCCTTCGTATTCAATCGGAGACCAACGAAGTTGGAAATCGTGCCATTCCTGGAAGAGGAATTACACGGTTTCACGTAGTGTTAACTTAGCACGTAGCTCCTTAGTCATAACAGAATGGATCTGAGAATAAAATGGAGAAAGAAAACTAACGAGGGTTAGCCACACATTCGTATGCATCACTTGATCTTTCTCGTCCTGGAAGAATTTGATGAACAAGTAATAGATAAAAGTTAAAATTCGAAAAGTAACTAATCGATACTGACAACATTGATAAGCAGAATGAGCTGCATTCCAATCTTGACAACCAAAGGAATATCACTCTTATTCCTAATTGGTTGAACGAGGGCATTGTATCTGTAATGATCACTCTCTTCTCTCTTCTACTCAACATGTGAATCAGATCAGATTTAATTGCCAGAAGGGAGTGAAGGAATGAGAATGGGACTGGAAGAGTGAATATTCCTCACCCTCTGAACAAATCGATCATTAGTCGATCTTCAGCGTCTGTGCTAGTTGACACTGAAAGAAATATTTCTTCATTTGATTGTGTGATAACAAAGGCATTCATTTCGCCCTACTATATTCCTTCTTTCAACACCTATCTATCCACTCTTCTTCCTCTCCCTAAACCTTCCTTCCATCTAGAGTAGATAGCTCTAATTCTATTCCACTCTCTATCCCCCAAAGGCGTTTCTTCCACTCCAAACTTCCCAATCGTACTCATTATCGACGAATAATAAATTAGAAATAGAGTAACTTTGGTAATCTGAAATTGATCACTGATAGAACCACTTACCACCCGTGAAAAGAGCAGAAATGAGGATGGCGATTAATAAATACATGGCAGTTTATCACATTTTGATTGAAGATGAAGATCAACTGAATGGGAATGGAAATCGAGATGAAGAAATAATAACAGTGAGATGGAAAATGGAGTAAGAATGGAAATGTAAGCAGTGAGAGGGCTTAGACCTTCCCATCTCTCCCTCTCTCCCTCTCTCTCCCCTCCCTTCTCCCTCCTCCCCTCTTCATTCCCTCTCTCTTGCCAGTCAGTTGTAATCCAGGGAGGACCTCTCTCTTCCCTCCAATCTTTCCTTCTCTTCAAGTACTCAAACTTCCCATTCATTCAGCAATCCGAAATAACGAGAAAAGGACAGAACACGAGTAAGAATTGGGATGAGAAGAACCATTGGAATGTGATAATGGATTGCGAATGAATGAAGAAGAATGAAGGAATTGATCGATTTGTGGAATGACAAATGAGTGAATGAGAGCGAGAAAATTGAGTAGACAACACATTTATTCATCGAATCTCAGCGAAGAATTCAGCGATTTCGAGATTACAATCGGGATCCATTTCTGGCTGATGAATATTCTGATATCCGAAGAAGAAGAAAAGACAGAAGAGAATGAAAGTGAGAATGAAGAGAATCTGATGAGAGATTCAATTGTGAATAAAGAAGGTTAACTAGATCTCGTCCATTTCGAATGAAATACTTTTACCTATCATCTTTCAGTCTATCGATCAGTCAAACTAGGGAACAATTGATAAATGCGTGATCTTCGTTCGTTACTATAGAGTCTAAAATCAGTCTTCATTGTCTCACCTGAG
Organism: Pristionchus japonicus; assembly: GCA_900490845.1. Lineage (NCBI taxonomy): Eukaryota > Metazoa > Nematoda > Chromadorea > Rhabditida > Neodiplogasteridae > Pristionchus > Pristionchus japonicus. The sequence goes on from LS515529.1 coordinate 221,832, forward strand.
TCGACCAATGGAAAGCTCTCACGAATCGATCAGTGCAGATTCGATTATTGCGAGAGACGAGAATATGAGACTGAGATGAGGATGAGGAAGAGGGAAGGGAAAGAGGAGGATACCTTAGGAGCAAACCCGTTTGAGATTGGACTTGTGAGCACTTTGACTGGAGGAGGAAGAGCTCCACTGCAATTATTGATTATCTGATATGAAGATGCAATTGAGGTCTACGAACTCCGATGGGTTAAAAGGTTACTTAGAAGATGAGTGGGGGGTTATACTCATCATGCCTTCACAGTCAAACCACAGCACTCAAATACCTTGAATAAACCCAATTTTCGACGACACATTTTCGTCTCGTTGAAAGATGACGAAGATCGTAGAATAAACTCGAAGATATATGTTTAGAGAATGAATATTAAAAAGAAAGAAAACATTTCCAAATTCAGTCATGTAGAAGAGTGTAATAAAAATATAGTAATAACCGACCTATCTTTTCGCAGTTTCTGTTGCATATACTTGAGAAGAGCTAATTTGATAAGAGAGAAGAAGACGATGATGAAGCAAACTCCTAAAATGAGTAAGTGAACGAAGAAGTATTGAAGAGACTCGACCCAGCCACACATCCATCGCTTTGAGATAACTGACTCTCGGCATGACTTCATTGTAAGAGAAGAGAAGGAATGTTATTGTGAGAATTATTGAGATCATATCCTGAGATAGAATATGAATAGATTGAAATGAGAATAGAATACCTGGAAGGAAGTCTCATTCTCCATCCATAGACAAACCCATGAAGTGATTACAACTGAAGAGAGTGAATGATGACTGAATGGAAGGTCTCTCTAACCAGCAGTGGAAGGGACGATCAATTGGAGGAAGCAGAATCCAGCTGCACGGTGGAAGACGAAACACACGTAGAGACGGGAATAATCACCTGATTCAACTATTATCATTTATCAAGAGACCCATTTTCACTAGAAAATACAAAAAAATATATATATAAGCTGAACTTTCGTAACTGAAAAGTGCTCTCTCTTCCAATCACCTGTTGCATACTTCTCCACTCTGCTAGTCACAAACGCCTTTTCTATTCGAAAGTCGGGAAGAGAGACCTGATATTGAGAGTATTCGATTGCAGAGGAAGAAAGGAGGACGAATCTCGTAAACAGATGCATCTACCTTATTCAATTGCAGTGCAGTAATATCTCCGTCTGACCATGCATAACTCACTTGATCAGCAGTGTGGCCATCTAGAGAGAGAGAGTATGGTGAGAAGATGGAATGGAATTGAATCGATGATCTAACTCTCACAGCTTTCGATTCCCAATTTGCAAACTTGAGAATCGAAGGGGAAGAGGGTCAAATCCATTCCACAACTGAGAATCAGAGAGAGACGACGAGAGAATAGAATTCGTCCATCCGGATTCAGTCTGTGATTGGATTGAAGTGGAAGATACCGTATCCTTCAGTACCTCAAGAGAGATCGATGAGATACACTCTGCTTCCTCGGATTCTGTGATGCAATTGCATTGGGAACGAAGGTATCTGGATGCCAGAGGAAGTTTGAGTATGATTCGTGAAGAGAGAGAGAAGTCTGAATATACAATATACATTCCATCAATTTAGAATAATTTTTTTATATTACCTTGTTCTTGAACTTTTTCTTCGAATATTTGAGTCTCGGATCTCTCCACGCTTCTCTGTAGAAGATCTCCAATGCATAATCCTGATCAGAAGTCAATGATGATTGAACTAAGTTGACTACTCACCATAGTAATCTCAGACACGGATCGAACATTACTCACTACAACTGAACAATTCACAGTGACTGGACCTAGTAATTTACTCTTGATTAAGGATGACACCAATATCTTTCTCACTTCCATTCTTCCCATCGGGAACTTGTCTGTGATCGTATTTGATGGAACGAAGAAATCGAAGGAAATCGCGAGTTTCTCTGAATGGAATAGATAGATATCTTGTGATTGATCACTGCTCTAACCCCTGAGTGTAAACTGATTCCTGGTCCAATCTCCTATTTTCATCGTTTTCCTCTTCATCAAGTTGAGCTTCATCCTGCAAAATGAATTGAATGAAGGGAGAAAAGAGAAGAGAAAGGAAGTTCTCAGAAGAGAATTCACTCGAGTATTTGATATTGGATTGAGATCTATTCGAGGTTATATTATCAATGAAAAGAATTGGACAAAAGGATAGTTCCTCACATCAAATTCCATGGAATCCATGAATGTTTTGTACTTATTTGGTCGACTTTCGATCTGAATTAGGAGTGAATTGAGATGAAAAGTTGTAGAGATAGCACACCTTTACCATGATGGAAATGAAGAGAGTTAGTAGAATTAAGTGCATTGTAGAGATCTGAGATGTGAAAGATGAAGTGAATGGTGGATAAGAGAAGAGAAGAAGGAGGGAGGAGTAGGACTAAAAAGAGAAGGACGCGTAAACGGAAGACACGGAATTTGGTTGGAATCAATTGCATTTCATCGGAGACTATTCAGAGAAGAAAAAGAAGAGTTTCACGTGAAAATGATTAGATGAGATAGAAGAAGGAATAATGTAGATGGGTGAAAGAAACCTCTAAGATACATTTGGAAGGTTCTTAGAGGAATTAGATTATCCTGCAGTGCATTCATTCTCATTTCGAAACCCAATTCAGTTCCTTATCAATATTTTTCACAAAAAAATGTATACAGTGAATAGAGAAAGAAAGAGCGAATGAAGGAGAGTGGAGATAACTTCCAGATTTTATCCTTTTCGTAGGGAGGTGAAAAGAGAAGAGCTGAGAATGTGAAGATGGATGTATTCTCTGAGTCTCAAAGGAGGAAGAGGCCTTCCTCTCCCTTCGAATCTACCAAATTGAGTCCCTCCCCTTCTTCATCTCGACTTCTGTTCTCTCCACTCATTCAATAGAAGAATGAACGGAGAGAACGAACCATTTATCTCATCATTGGGAAGACAAAAGAATGAAATACCTCGAAGGAGAAGGGAAAGGATCTCTACTGAGAGAGAAGAATGGAACATTTTGTCATGAAGGGGATTATGCATCTTTTATTAGGGGATGAAAGAAATAGAGAAGAGGTCACGATGGGATTAGAAAGAAGAACGAAGAAGAACGGAGAAGACTAGAGAGAATACTTGGGAATGGATGAAGAGGACGAATGGACTATGTACAGAAGACCGTTGGTGATGATGTTGAGCAAAGATCAAAGATCAGAGGAGCGAAGGGAAGAGAAGGGAGATCACTGTCCGATATAGCATGCCGATCCTTGGGCAGGCACGATTCCAGCGAAGTTAGTGAGAATCTCGCAGACGAAGTAACTGAAGAGTATTCAGTTTCTCATTCGATCTACTCGCTGAGGAACGTACAATTCACTCAGCTGGAATAGATTGACTGCATCACATTCGAATTGTCTGCATGCCTCTTCGCATTGGCCAATGTCCTGAATAGAATCAGTTTGTGATCCATTGAATGGATTACTGTAATCGACTTACTCTGACATTCTTGATCTCGTACACTTTTCCTCCTTTGCATTCTGAGTTCTGTCTCAGGAAGTAAGCACGATCTCCAATGTAATGAGAAGCGGGAAGATCTGAGATATTCCCTTTTATTCATTCCCTTTCTCAATTCTGACACACAGCAGCACTCATCCCTCATGCATTTAGAGAAGGCGAGAAACTCAAACACATAAATCAGGCAGAGTCAGTAGAGAGAATACAATCTATCAATGGGGGAGGAATTCTATCCTAAAATAAAGAGTGAAACAGAAGGAAGCGATATCTCATTCGTCGTCCTACCGTATCCATGCGTCTCATCCCTCAATTCACACCAAGCACAACTTACTGATACACGCACTTGCCAACGAGAAGATGAGGAGAATGAAGAGAGCGAGAGAAGAAGTGAAGGATGACATCTGAAGAGAGAGAGAGATCAAAGATCAATCGAGGATAAGAGAGAAGGGAGGGGTGATGAGTGGAATGGAATAAGAGAATGGCCACTTTCCACTCTCAACACGAGAACAATTGGCCAATCCCAGGCTAAAAAAACGGCTGTGCAATCGGGAGAACGAAGAGAGAATAGAGGAGATTGAAGAGATTGACTGCATGAGGGAATAATCGTCGTTCTCGATCGAGAGTTTGAGTGAAATGATCAGTGACTCAGAGAGAGATTATGGAATTGAACGATGAAGAGAATGGGAATCGGATAGAAGATGTCATATGGGGGGAAGAGGGGGAGAAGTGCCTCCGGATACAGAGCACGTAAGTGTCACTCCATATGATCTAGTATTGCCGTCCTCTTCCCTCTTTATACCTCTCTTCCATAAGGGTATTTGCCCTAGAGAAACGGATCGACAACACTTCTCACTTCTTCCCTCTTCTCTCTCTTATTCTCATTCTCTCTCTGATCGAAAGACGGAACTTCCATGGGCACAATGCTCATTATTCAAAGGGTATTCTGGAAGAGGAGAGAAGGGAGAATGAGATAGGGCACGTCACTCTTTTATCGATGGAATAGATACAGAATGGAGGGACACAATGGGAGACAGAAAGGAGCCCTTTGTCGTTCAGTCTGATCACGTTCCAGTTGATGATTCAGCCGGCTATTCAACGATGAGAGAGAGATTCTGAAGTTGAGATGGAACATCGAAGATGACGTCGTCTAGAAGTTGGAGACGTGACGAGGATCAATGAAGATGTGGCAGGAATGATCTGATGATGAAGATGAACACAATTCTGCCTCGTGAGGAAGGGAATACACGAGAGATTGATCGAGAGGTGAACAGAGGACGACGAATCTGAAAGGGAAGAAGGGTACGGTAGACACACCATCTGTCTCTATTACCGTTCTCCTGATGCTTCTAGTGCAGAAGTGATAGAAGAGAGAGATGAAGAGATTGAATTGGTTGAGTTATTCATATGCTGAGAGAGAAGATGGGAGAACGTCAGAGGAGGGAACTCACGTATTGGAGAACTCGTTTAAGATCGGGTGAATTGCAAAGAGAATCTTGGGATCGAGCAGCTAGATTATGGAAGTCAGAGTATTCCGATAGAGATCTGATTACTGTACAATCGATTGAGCCTACTGTATCTCTCACCTTTTCTTCCTTCCACAACAAAGTCCATTCGAGGAAGGAATAAGGAGAAGTATAGTGAAGAGAACCAATACTGACCGCATGACCATTTCGAGTGAATGAGAAAAGTGAATCGAATTGACCTACCCACCCCACCCCCTCTCTCCCACTTTTCCTCTCGACCCTTATTATTACCCTCATGAGATCCTCTTCCTATAATTTCACCCTTCCTTCAATGCACTTTGCAACTTTCACTCAGGTAAAACGGATTTATTATTACTGTATTCTCATTAGCAACTTGACAATCTACTAAAGTCTCTCCAATAATTTACAAACATAAGAAATAATCAAACTCTGGAAGGCAAACAATTTGCGAAGCATTCGGGACTATGGATTATATAAGGTAATCGAACAATCAATAAAAAACGAGAAAGTAGTAGGAAGGAATAGGGGGTGAGGGTATACGAAGATGCAATTGAGACACTACTATCAAGCAAAAATGAGTGCGGATTCTATTTGAAATGAGATACTTTCGACAGGAAATAACTTACAAGCATCAATAGTACACCGAATAGCTTGTGGGACTTAAAGAAGAATAGCGATAAGGATGATTACGGTAGCCATCGATATGAAAGTGAGAGTAATCGATGAATGATTGGTTTCTGAAAAAAGTAAATGAGTCACTAATAAAATTGGATGAATCATGACAAATAATACAGACCAAATATTGTTGAAAGTTCAACTCCCTCTCACCCCCCCCCCCCCCTTCCTCCATCTATGGACACTATCTCACCGATTGCAAGGGGAAGAGCCACTTCGTACATTTGATCGAATTCCCCATTATTTTTGCGCGATGCGGTATTGTCAATCAGATTCTGAAAAATACCTTATGATTACTTTATGGAATTAAATGACCCACTATTTTCCAATGCGTCAATTTCTCATGCAAACGAGTGTTGTGGATGTTATAAGGAGTAGGAGGATAACGAGAGAGGTAATCGATTCTCTCCATTTCCTGCAAATACTTTCACTCATTTGCAAGGCGCTTTGGTGGGCGATAATAAACTAAAATAGATGGATGACTATACCTCCATGGACAATCCTGATTTGTCAGTTAGCATAGGCACATAAATAGGTTCCTCCATCCTCTTATTTATCTCCATTCTTTCTCCCATCTCTTTCTGCTTTACAATCGTCGTCATCACAGCAGTCGATTCAATTGGCTGCATTGTCGTTGATTTCGTGGTATGCTCTGCTGAAATTATTTATTGAAAACAGTGAATATCGTTATAAAAGTGCATATGAAGATTGAATTCAAGAAGAGACGAATAAAGGGTTTTGGCTTTTGGCATTTTTAGAGTAGACGCAGTTTCAAGTTGAAAGTTTCAACCTTTGCTGTCTCCCCATTTCACAGTTTTTCACAACTGTGAAATGGGGAGCTGGTTTAAAAAAAAAATGAAACAAGAATACAACCCCTGCTTCCACCAAAAAAGCTAAATTACTTTGTGGATCCGAAAACCTTCAATCGCCCATTGATATCTTTACATAGCTGAATTTCACTAACTGGAAGGACTGGCAGGATGAGTTTGATGAAAGACAGCAGCCGATAAGAGAGAATGATCCATTGTAGTACGATGAGTATTTTCAGCCACTTCCTTCGTTATTATTACCTGTGATACATGAAATTGAGGAGAGGGAGAACACGAATACAAACCTTGAACTTCATTCCATCACGACACAGATTGCTGTGCTTTCCACCTCGTGAACTGTTGTCCAGAGCTGAGTTTATTTCATTTTATATTACTGAATATGGGGATGCGAAAATAATGTTTATTAAACATACATGTAAAATAATGTGTTGTGTGTATCTTAAAGGATACCCCATTTGGGTTGGGATTTACGGTCCGAAGTGTAAGTGGGCCCACGACCTAAATGACTCAAGATTAATAAGTGAATCAATTAGAAAAGAACCGGTTGATTGCAAGTGAAGAATTCTTTCAACATGTCGCCATTTTCGGGATTGCAGCTCTCATTATTGCACGAATTGAAGCATCTCTCGGACACCTGCAATACTACGTTCACTTCAGAATAGGATATCTTCCATTACCCATCAATAACTACACTAGGCATTTGTAATGTTATTTATATACACGCGCTTGAATAACCCTTAAACAATGCCAACTACAAGACCTCCTTAATCGTTCCATACGATACCCCTTCGCATGATATTGAAAGCTTCTGATTTAGTTTGAATCTCATAGGATCATCAGCGTCACGGAAGCTGAAATAGGGTGGGAATATATCAGGCGAAGCTCGATAAAAACAAGAACTTACTTGGACCGATGCCACTTGAGAACGGGAATATTCGTGGGCGCAGTGTCGATGAAGTTGACGCAAATGAAGATGAGAAGAATGAGTAACCGTAGAATGACCATTACAACTTGAAAATAAACAATTATCAGATCAGAAGTCAACAAGTGGCGTTTGCATGACAAACACTTTTGAATGACAAAAGTCAATTCAGCTAGTTGTACCGTAATAACAGTTCGTAAGCGAATATTATATTCGGAACAAAATTATTTTTTAAATAAAAACTTACATTTTATCGATTGGGCTGTTCAATATTTAAATTTTCATCCATTCTGTTATGAACTTGTAAAATCAACAGCTCGACTAATCAAAAGGACACAGAAAGGAGATTGGGCAAATAGTGTCGAATCCATCTGAAGATTCGCTCCTTTCATCATTGAATCTCTTCTCTATTGACACTTTCAGATCGATTTCACGTCTTCGTCTCACGATATCAATCAATAAATCGAGAATCGGCATTGTTTATTCACTCCTCCTCCACTGTCTTCTCTATCTATCTAATCTCTAACTGTTCCTTCATTTCTCATAGCTTCTCTATACTCACTGTGATCGTCTCTTTCTCTCTCTACTTTCTTTGCACCTCTCACTTTCATCAATTCCGTCCTTATGGCTGATTCGTCTGCACTAATAGAGACTAAGTTGAGATCTGTCGTTGACTTACAATCAATCAATAATCTCAGAGTCGTTCCTCCTCCTTCTCCTCTTCGCCTATGGATATCTGCATTGGTTCTCTCTCTCTCTGGTGGTTTTCACTTCGGATATAATCTAGTCATTACTAATCCTGCTCAGGTTCTATATTATTATATTGTATCCAATACTTTCAATGATAATTGCAGGACGCATTCATGAAGTTTCTGAATGAATCTTCCACACCGATGTCTAATGAATCCTTGAATGTTTGTTGTCTCTCCCCCCCTCCCTCCCCTCCCTTCTCTCCTCTTCCTCCCCTCTCAGTCTACCTCACTTCAAACATCAATTCAGAACTACTGGCCAATAATCGTTTCTCTACTTTATTTCGGAGGGATCTTCGGTTCATTCTATATTCGAATTGCTGCTGATCGACTGGGAAGGTAGACTCTCCCCCACCTTCCCACCTTCCCCCTCCCCCTCTCCTCCCCCCATCGAATCCATTCAGAACGAGAGCTGTCTATCTGACTACAATTGGACAGACACTCGCTTGTCTTCTTTCCATTCTTTCGTACTTCGTGAGTTAACATCGATTTCACATAAACATCAATGGGATGCAATGAGTTGTTCTTTCCTTTCCTCACTAAACTCTTCTCTATTTCACGAGAGAAAAGGATGGGAGAGACGAGTGATAATGAATTTCGACAGTTGAGAGATGGAATGGGTACAGTGAGAGTAGAGGAAATGATCTCTATCTGAGACATCGAGTATCATTTCAATGCGAGATAATAGACAGATTCAATCTAAAGACGAGGAGAGAAAGATAGAACGAAGTGATTACTATCCAAATATCTCAATGAATAAATGAAATTCTTCAAATATGTAGATTCTGAGTTCTCATCTCTATGCATTCTCTCGATTTCTTCTTGGATTCTTCCAAACGATGGCAGTTGGAATCGCTCCTCTCTTCATCTCTGAATCAAGGTTCATCCACCCTTCCTATTCAAATATTGATTAATTAAGTCCTCCACACATCCGAGGTCGAATTTCCCTTTCCACTGGTCTGTTCGTTCAACTATCAATTGTTGTCGGATCTATTCTAGCTATGCCTCAGGTTACAAATTCTATCTCATCAGATCAATTCGATAATGATCTCAGATCTTTGGTAATTCGTGGTATAATCTCTATATCTTCGAAGTTCTCGTCCTTCTTATTCCTCTTCTTTTAATTCCTTTCTTCCCTGATTCTCCTTCTTATCTTGCAGCCAAGTCAGTCGATACTCCTCGTGATCTACCATAATCTACCGTATCTTCCAGAGGCCAAACTGATCAGGCTCTTCGATCGATATCTTTCTATCACGGTGGAGATCAGAACTACGCTTTCTCCGTTGTGGCAAAACTGATTGAGGATGTACGGTAGTTGATCATGAACTGGTTGGATTACTGTGATTAAGGCACATGCTAATGAGGAAACAGTAGGGATCTGGAAGGTATTCTCGGAACGAAGAAATAGAGAACCAGTAATGAATGGATGCATGGTGATGTTGGCTATGATTAGCAGTGGAATAGTGGGTGAGTCAAGAGGAGACGAGGACTAAGAGAGAGAGAGAGAGAGAGTACTGAGAGAGATCATTCATTCATTGCAGTCATAAATGGATATGCAGTCAATATGCTCGTTCAAGTAGGATTATCGATTGGCGCTGCTGCATGGTCGAATATTGGAATATCAGTGATTACTGTGGTTAGACTCCTTCATCTCTCTCCTCCCCCCCTCTCTCTCTCCTCCCGTCTCTCTCCCTCATCAGATCGGTTGTCTTCTCTCCTCATTCTTCATCGATCGATATGGACGACGCCCTCTTCTTCTTTCTACTCTCTCTCTTATCCTTCTATCCAATATATCCATCGTCATTCTCATGTATCTATTCGAGATCACTAAGGTATTCTCTCTCCTTCTCTTCCCTCTCCTTCCTCCCTTCATCTCTCTCTTCAGAATGTCTTCTATGGCCAACTCCTTCTCATTCCCATCTGTATCTATGCACTTCTCTTCTCAGCAGGTACCCCTCCCCTCTCCTCTCACTCCTCTCTCTTTCTCATCACAGGCCCAGCCCCTCTCTCCTTCTTCATCTCAGCAGAACTGTGTTCTCTCTCGATTCGTGGATCAGCCATGACATGGGCCAATGTCACGAATGCAGTCTAGTCAGTCCCCCCCCCTTCCCCTCCCCCCCCCTCATCCTCCTCCATTCAGTCGTTCCATCGTTCTTGCCGTATTTCCTCCTCTGGTTCTTCTCTTCGGAACCTCAACTGTCTATTCCGTCCTCTTCCTTCCAATTTCTCTCTTTGCTCTCATCTATCTCTTCATCCGCCTTCCTGAGACTAAACCAAAGGTGAGAATGGAGATGAAATCCGAATACTTCCTTCCTTCCTTTCAGAAGAGGGATTCGATTGTTGAGAAGAAGCGAGTTCTTATTGTCGAGTGATTCAATTTCTCATCGATAATCTTTATTTTGCTCTCAAATACAGTATACATCTTTGACTTCTCTCTGGGGACACAAATATATGCCATTGAAAGGCTGTTGAAGGAGGGGGAGGAGAGGTTGGAGGAGTAGGAGAGGGGGGGGGAGAGTTGTCTTTCGATTGCTATAAAAGCTTCATAAATAAGGAGATGCTGGGTATGAAATACAGAGAGAAAGATAGATGTCTATCTACAAGGGATTGACTCACTTCTACAGAAATAGAACTGGAAATGACTAGACTAGCCGAAGAAAATCACAACTAGACAATTAGGAGACAAGAAGGAACGAAGCTCTCATGGCTCATACAAAGAAGCAAGAAATAGCGATAATTGACGAAGGAAAGGAGAGAATTCAACCGGGTGTACGGTAGACAAGAATATCGATTGATTCGAGAAACGAAAGTGTGGTCCAATTTACGATTTGTTGAAGATTTGTTTCGTAGTTATTAGGATTTCAAAAAAAGAACTCTGATAGAATAGACACGAAAAGGAATTTGATTACTAGAAGAGTGGAAGAAAAAAGAGAAAAATACGCACAACGCGATGAAATGATGCAGATTCAAGTGAATCCATCGATTGGATTGATCTATTTATTGATTGATTGATTGATCTATCGATGTTCACTCGAATCCGAAGGGAGAGATTATGTCGAGAGTGGAGGGGAGAAGAGATACTGAGAGGGGGGAGAGGGGGGGGGGAGGGGGAGGAGGAGGGGAATCAGTTGGATGCTTGAATGGAAGAAGGAGCACCCGATCGATGGACATGCACACACAGCCATCTGAAGGATGAGAAGATAAGAGAGAGAGACCAATCCCCGTTACGGACAGTCGTGTTTCTAATCTATTCTCATGACGATTCAATCATCGGATTCCGTTGGGAAAGTAGTGAAGAGAGTGCAACATACCGTCCATTCTTCTTGTGCCATACTCTCGTCTCTTCCGATTGACGAGTACGAAGATCTCCTCCTCTGAAAGACACTCTCTTTATCATTCCATTCTCTGATCTATCCTCCTTGTTTATCGTTGGTCTCTCTCTGGAGGGAAGAGAGGGGGGGGGGAGTGCAGTGATTGATTGTCTCTCTCTTCCCTCTCAGACTCTCCTTCTACACAACTTCACTCACAACAAACTACAACTTTCTTCCTTCTCTCAACAAAAAGGAAGACTTACTTATCCATGAATTGAGTGAGTCTAACATAGGCAATCGATGCTCCATCTTCTCCAATCAAATGAACATTTGGATTGAGAAGAGTTGTCTGCACACTTCTTCTATTAGTTGTCGTCGCACCTAGACAGATTCATTCATTACACTTCTTCTTCTTCTTCCTTCTTCCTCACCATTATCAAAATAGAATCGATGGAAATCCATTCCTTCCACTAGATTTCCGAGTGCTTCTGGTTCGAATGCTGTCATCATTGGATCGCATTGTCTACTGAAAGAGAATTACCTTGTACGTGAGAGAGAAAGACTCGATCACTCAGAATACATCGTTGTTCCTTCCCACGCGACCTTTCCCCCTCTTTCTTCCCTCTATTCCTTCATCTTCGATTCAAATGAACTAACCAATATGCATCATAATCCTTATTAGCAATAGCATCGAGAAGAGTCTGAGTCACTCTCACGATTTCCGTTTTCCGATCTGAAATAGAAGATAAAGAGAAGAAGAGAAGAGAAGAAAGAGAAGAGATCAAGCAGAATAGAGAGAGATATTCACTCCACGGTAATCATTCACTCAATTGATAGAAACACACCAGAGGGACACTTCAATATTCCATCCCATCCCCTTTTAAACTCCCAGAGATTGATCTATTCAAGTATCGATCTTCTCTCTTCACCTTCTTTACTTTTCCTCTCAATTATCTGGTCATCTACTATTACTGAAGGGTAGAGACAAAGGGGAAATATAAGAAGATTCTTATTCAATTGAACTCATTCTCTCAATCTGGAAGAGTGAGAGACAGACAGAGAATGACAGGGGAATAATTGGTATTCCTCACCTCGTTCCATGCACTGCTGAACACTACGAGACTGAATAGAGAGAGACTAACGGATGTAAGAAGGAGAAGAGAGAGAAGAGAGGAAGAGAGCACGAGACTTCTTCCTATCTCCCTTCCCTCTCTCTCTCTCTCTCTTCTAGATAACTATTGTTCCTTCCCCTTCTCTCTCCTATTCTCTTCTTCTCTGTTATGACCCCTTCACTTCCTCCCCAAAAGACAAATCCATGCAGGAAACGTCAACCAAGGAATAGAGAATGAGATCATGCTGAGAGATAGAGCGAGTGAGAGTTAGTATATGAAGTGGGCGGAGCCAAAAAGGGGCGTGGCCAGATAGAAAGAGGCGGAGCCAACTAAGTATTAGTCACATCATCACACAACGGACGATCACTGCACACAGATGGATCATTCGTCGTTCCGGTATTAGACAGTAGTTCCTACCTGTGGGAAGTGTCGCATTGGTGGATGCACTCGCTGCACCACTGCGAGAAGTCGTCGCACCATCCGCACGCACTACCGTATTCTCGTGCTTGAGTGATGCACCACCGCTGCCTGTTGAATGGAATGGAAGAATGGAGAGAGAAGAGAGGCATTAGAAGTAAGCAGAGAGAAAAGAGAGAGAGGAAGAGAAAGAGAGGGTGCGATTGAACTGAGAATGGACGAATGGAGAATGGAAGGATGGACTGAAGAGTGGTGCGAGTGAAGCACACCAAGTGGTGCACAGGATGCATTGGTGTACACCCAATGGTGCTGAGAGTGCAGATGGAAGGGAGACGAATACCAAAGAGAGACATGCACGATTGAATGGCAGGTCGATGGGACTAGAAATGGAGGGATAGGAGGAGGAGTAATCGATTGGGTGGATAGGGTGGATACGGTACAATGAAATGAGTGATTACGGTATGTGAGATCCGAGCAAAGAGAGATAGGCGAGAAGTTACGATACACAACGAGATCGATTAAGCGAAATTATTGTTGCTAATTGCTTTTTATTAAATTCTTTACAATAATGGAATAATTATTCAATGGGAATAAATGAGCTCGGATCGCACATACGAATCATTGAAATGGGTCCGAGATGAGACGTTTATTGTTCGATTAGAAGGAATTTGATCGTAATTGGGAAATTACTAAGGAAAGATTTCAATGGGAAGAAGAGAGGGGAGGAGACGAGGGGAAGAGGGGAGGGATGGAGAAAGGGATGAGTTAGGTGAGGGATGCAGGGGTTAATGAATACAATAAGCATTGCGAGAGAGAGATGAGTGTTGAAGGGAGATTGGGTTAGAATAAAGCGGAATAGAAAGATACGAGATAATGAGAGTGGAATAAGAAGAGAGAGAGAGAGATGAATACATATATAAGAGAATGGATTTACATGAATGCAGATGCATACAATCCTCTAGATGGATGACTACTCTCACCTTTCTCAACCCCCGATTCAGTCTCATCGATTGTCTGAGATGATTCTGATGACTCTTTTATGGCAGATGGAGGATTCTCTTTCTTGTTCAGAAGATTACGACCTGCAATTTATTATTGAAGATATCTCTTCATTATACCACTTCACTATCAGAATCCTACCATTCTCACTCTGATTCCCTCCCATTCCTTCCCCAATCGAGAGACCAGACTGTATTCCCATTCCTTCCCCAATCGAGAGACCAGACTGTATTCCCATTCCTTCCCCAATCGAGAGACCAGACTGTATTCCCATTCCTTCCCCAATCGAGAGACCAGACTGTATTCCCATTCCTTCCCCAATCGAGAGACCAGACTGTATTCCCATTCCTTCCCCAATCGAGAGACCAGACTGTATTCCCATTCCTTCTGCCAGATCGAATCTGCTCACTAAGCCAAACATTGGCTACTGTTTGACTTTATCCCGATATCCAATTGATGAGAATGAGATTGATCTTGGATTCGATCGATGGGAGGATTGATAGTAAGAGAGGGATTGGAGGATGAATCGATGGACTGCCATTACAACAGAGAAAAAGAGGAGAAGAGAGGGAGGGAAATCGGTCAATCTGACCTTACACTAGAAGAGAATAAGAGAAAGATGAGGAGGAATGAAGATGGAGAGAGAGAGAGAGGAAGGGATGCAGATGGGAACAGATATAATAGGATGAAGAAGAGGAAGATCGATTGGAAGCAATGAGGAGGTGGCATATACTTCCACCATTTCCAGTTCAATTTCTTACACTTGTGACAAGTCAGATTTTTGGCACCTTGATTTTAGAGATAATATAAATAGAGACTCTACGTGCATAACATCAACGAAAATATAAAGATAAATATGCGCATTTCGCTTTAATCAAGCAAATAATGCTATGCATGCGAATCTCACCTTGATTCTGAATGTAATTGGGATTGGTAGTAATGAGATAATAATAAGCAGCTGAACCGAAGACTAAAACGAGAAGAGGAGTAATCTGTGCTAGTTGATAGAGAAATCCAAGGATGGACATTGCATCTCAACCAGTCATTAGATGAGTAGAAGAAGAAGGAGAGAGAGGATGGGGAGGGGCGGAGAGAGAGAGGGAGAGAGATCTATTCCCCTCCCTCCCCTCCTCCCTCTCTTTCTCGTTCTGAAGGTGTCACTGAAGAGGAGAGAAAAGAGAAGGAGGAGGAGGGGAAGGCCTTTTCGAGATTGGAGAAAGACCCCATTCAGATTCCCCCATGAGAGTAGAAGAGAGAGAAGAGAGTAAAGGAGGAGTGGAAGAAGGAGTAGGTCAACAAGCCATTGAAGGGATCGACGGGGAGAGAGGAGAGGGGAGAGAGGGGGGGGGGAGTACCGTGTTCATCCTCTGGTTGATCAGTTTCATCTCCAAGTGTGAATGGAGTAGATATCTCAGGTTGTTCAATAGCTTTCTTCTTCTTCTTCGATGGTCTTCGAATGGCTCGATTGAATCCATCGACGATTCCAAGGAGACGAGGCATCACAGAGACATCTCTTGAGAGGGAAATGATGAATGGAGGGAGGGAATCGAGGGGAGGAGAAGGAGGAGAAGGGAGGGAATGGACTAGGTGATATGAGGATCGAGATGAATCTGCGTCACAAACAGAAGAAGAAGGCGAGAAATAAGGGATAATCCGAAGAGAGAAAAGATAAGAATGGAAGAAAGACTAGATGAGAGAGAGAAAGAGTCTTTTACTATCGAAGGAAGGAAAGGCGAGAGTCAAATGGATATGAGACACATTGAGAGAGGAAAGAAGTCATGAATTACTAATGATGGATGGAACTATCTCTAAGAAGGAGTGAAGAAGGTGAAGGAATCATTCCAACCGATGGAATTCCCTTTTCGATTCAGAGAGAGAGAGAGAGAGAAGATGATGAAGGATGGTAGATATTAGAGGATTGGAAGAAGAGAAGGGAAGTTCGAATAGGGTTTGAGTGAGGAGAAGGAGAGAAAGAGTGTTGATTAGAATGATGAGTAGAAGGAGAGGAGAAGAAGGAGAGGAACCGAGAAGGATGAATCTCCATTAGAATGGATTCAGATTGAGATACTCTCAAGAGATATTAAAGAGATTCCTTGATGGAATTGAGATAGATGACAAGAGATTCCAAGTGTGAGAATGACATGGAGAGAAGATGGAGAAGAGTGGAGAAAGACTAGAGTTATTACTCTCTCCAATCCACTTTCTCGCTAATTTGGACGAAAGAAAGTGTCATGAGCATGAAATTGAAGTGAAACTAATCAAGAGAATTGACGAATGTTGAAAAAGGAAGAGAAGAGACGAGTTGAACAGTTTGTGAGATGGAAGAGTATCAGTATTGGAATGGAGAAGGGAAGGGAAATCGTCGTCTGACTCAGTTGAGAACACTCGAGATATCGACTGTAACTCAAACGAAGAGAAGAAGAGAAAAGGAAGAGAAACGAAAAGAGCAAATCTGTTTTGAGTCGTGAGTGAAATTCGGTGTGAGGACCAGAAAGAAGAAGAGGAGAAGAAGAGGAAGAAGGAAGAGTAATGTATGAGAAAGAACCAATTGTAGAGAAGTGAGAACAAATAGTAAAGGAAGGGGAAAGAAGAGATGGAAGAAGAGAGAGAGGAACATATCGTATTCAATCTTTGCATGTCACGAGATGAATTCGTTATTAGATTGAGAGAAGGAAAAGGTAGAAGGTGAGAAGAGAAGAAGAGGAGGAGGAAAAGGATAAGAGGCGGATGAATCCATGGAGAGGAGGAGTGACTGGATAGATGAATGAAGAGAAGAAGAGAAGAAGGACTAATGAGGGAAAGAAGGAGAAACAGAAATATGAGAGGTATTCAATATGGAAAAGTCAAGAGGAAGAGTCGACGAAAGCGAGGGAGAAAGATGAGTCAGTTTAGACTTATTGATGAAGTGAGAGAGAGAAGTGATGTGTACTTTGAGTGAACCCGGTGATAGTGATCCCTCAATTGGAATACCTTTGTCGATATCTTCATATGAAGGAGGAGGAGTAGACTGAGGAGATCGGGATGACTCAATCCTTTTGATGGCTGTTACTACTCTTCCACTTGCTGGTTGAGGAGAAGAGAAAGTAGTGAGAGATCCAGAAGGCGCCGATGATTTACGATGATGAGAAGAGACTGATCGAGATTGTCGAGGACGCAGAGGTTGAGATTCATGAAGAGAGAGAGAGATGGGGAGGGAAGGGGGAAGGGGACCTAGAGGGGAGGGAATACCTTGAGTGATCTCCTCCTTAAAATGAGATCTGCGAATCCAGAGAAGACTGATTGACGAGGCTCATTTGACATTGAAGAGATCGAAAGTTGAGAGATCGATATAGTGATTGGAAGGAGTGAACAGATGAGAGATGAAGGGAGGGAGGGGATGGAGGGAGGGAGGGAGGGATGTTGTAAGAGAGAGCAAATACGAGGGGAGAGGGAGAGAAGAGGATAACAACTTGTTAGATGAGGTAGATTGACGATGGATGGATGACCACTCGAATTGGTAGAGAAGAAGAGGAATGAGGAATAGAAGGAGGAGGAGAATGAATTGATGTGATGATGGAGAGGAATTGAGAAGGATTAGAGTAGTTCCGTCCTATTTGATCCCAAATGGAGGAATCACAACGAGAAAGAAGAGAGGAACCATATGGAAGAGATTTGATGTGAGAAATGAAGGAAGAAGAAGACTTAGATGAGAAGAGATGAAGGGTAGCGATCAACGAAGAAGACTCTCATTGAGATGAGGAGATTATATGTAATATCGATATTATATTGGAAATTAATATACTATGTAGTGATTCATTGGCCCCCCAGTCTGGTCTCTCGATTTTTAATCTTCTTCAATTGTTGACTAATTCCCAATATAATTTGAATGTGAGGTGTGAATCTCGAAGCAATTAGGGGAAAGATCAAAGCAGTTCTTAGGATTGATATGAACGGTTTATTCAACCATTCAACATCTTTCCCAATTAGTGCGGAGAAGGGAAGAAATTATAGTGAGAAGAAGAGAAATGAGGAAGAAGAAGCCATCTTGTGAGTGTTAAGCGAGTTCTTTTCGTCGAATATGGTTAATCGACAGTGGAGAAGATATTAGGGTGTGCTTAGTGTATCAATCGGAGACGACGATCGTGAAACGTCGCCTCCGATAGACGCACCAACTGTGCAGCGAGGGGTAATCGGTGTGCAAGTGTGATTCCTTATTCTCGCAGGTAGATCAATCTACCGTACACTCACAAGAGGTATCTCATCTCATTCTCTTAATTCAATCGATAATTCTTCGTTCTTCTCCTCACCAATTCCACTAGCTGCATCGACTATTCCTCCTGCAGAAAACTTACTCGACAGATTTCGAGTTGCGATCATCGTTGTGAGAATCGCTCCCTGAAATGGAATCAATCAATACTCTCTCTACCGTAATCACGCAATGGCTACTCCCATTAGCTATGCCCAAACTGTGTGGAAGAAGCAAAGGTGAGTACGGTAGATACACTATCTCGCTAGAGAAAACGTCGACTACTGTAGGCGCACGCATAGTGTGTGGTGTGATTGTGTGCTGCGAGAGCTTTGTGAGACTACCGTAGTCCTCCCTTGGAAGGAGGATACCGTAATCCTCCAATGGAAGGAGGATACCGTAATCCTCCCTTGGAAGGAGGATACCGTAATCCTCCCTTGGAAGGAGGATACCGTAATCCTCCCTTGGAAGGAGGATACCGTAATCCTCCCTTGGAAGGAGGATACCGTACTCCTCCCGGAAGGAGATACGGTAGTGAGGAAATAAGGGCAAGAGAACGCACACACACACACAGCGTATAGCCTATGAGCATTGAAGAGAATATGTGGAGAAAGAATGGACATAGACAGGAAAGGAATAGCATTACTACGGATAGCAGCGACACTTATAGTTACCGATTAGAGTAGCAATTGAAAGAGAATAAATATACAATGAATTCTACACAGAAAATGACCCCGATTCCGCGAATTGAAAGAAGGAAATATAATGAATAGAAAGAAGAATGAAGTTAGTGTATTTGATAACTGATGGGAGGAAAGAGGCGAAAGACGGACAGAAGGAGGAGAAGAAGCGAGGGTGAATAGAGATACAATCGTCGTGTGGCGTGTAGTCTGGTAGGGATACGGTAGTTGATACACAACCTTCATTCGATATCGCCTTCACTTGAAGATAGAGAGATCACTCCACTCAGACTACGAACTATGCACCATGCACTAGATGGAACGCGCGATGCTGTTAGTATGAGTGAAGGGACAGTGAGGGCGACGAATGGGAAACGTCGTCCAGACTGAGCACACGCACACACAACACACGACAGGACGAGAGAAGCAAGGAAAGCGCAAGCGATTGAGGGAAGAGAAGCGGAATCGGGGTGTGAATTAGGAGTGGTGCAATGAGGATAGAGATAGAATGTGTCTACTACAGGGCATTGATCTCTCCACATAAACACTCTACCTCATCAGATCGGAATGAAGTCCCTCCTCCTCCTTCTATCGATGAATGACCATCCAATCCTGCTGAGGGAGGAGCTGACGATGTCGATGGTTCCACTCCATCTCCACCATTCGATGATGCAAATGATCCTGTTGAATCCGAACCACGAAGGGCACCAGACATACGAGCAACCATGGCTACTGCTGAGATGGCCGCCTGTGAGATAGGGAGAGATGAGAGGGAGAGAGAGAGAGGGAGGAGAGAGAGAGAGACAAGAGAGAGAGAGAGAGAGAGGGGACACCACCACGAGTACGGTAGAGAGTGGAGGGAAGAGAGTGGAGGGAAGGGAAGAGGGAAGAGACATGCAGATCATCCATGCTCACTAGACTAGATACCGTACCAATCACAATGAGATGAATATCGATCGAATCTCGCGGCTGTTATTGATCGCCAGCGTACTCCATTCAATACCTCACTACATTGAAGAAGAAGAAAGGACGGATGGATAGAGGAGAAGGAGGAGGAGAAGAGAAGGATGGAGTAGTGATAGAAGGGGGAAAGGACAAAGGAGTTGCATGTAGAAGGGGAAGGGAATAGATGCACAAAGGGGAATGATCTACCAACTAGTGAATGGGGGGAAGATAACGATAGAGAGAAGGCGGTACCATAGGGATGAAAGGGGAAGAAGGGAGAGAGAGATGAATACCTTCAACTTCCTACGAGCATTGAACTTCTTGAGACAGTCAACAGTATCCTGTCTATGCATGGCAGATGCGACTCGTTCACGATTCTGAATGGAAGAATGAGAATGGATGGAAGAAGAAGGAACTTACGCAGATCCATGGAACACGAAGTGCTTCGTGTGCTGTGATTCTCTTCTTCGGATTCGTTGTTAGCATCGAATCGATTAGTGACTTCGCCTCAGGAGTTACCGTATCCCATTCGGGAGAAGGATACTGTAATGGAGTATCGATTGGATCTACCGTAATCACTGATCACAAACATCGTAAGCTCCAGCCTTGATCTGTGCATAGAGACGATGCTGATCCTCATCCCAGAATGGAGGGTATCCAACCAGAAGAATGTAGAGAATCACTCCTGAATCAGCGT
Source organism: Pristionchus japonicus (assembly GCA_900490845.1). Lineage (NCBI taxonomy): Eukaryota > Metazoa > Nematoda > Chromadorea > Rhabditida > Neodiplogasteridae > Pristionchus > Pristionchus japonicus. Next base: position 242,400 of record LS515529.1, read on the forward strand.
GTGGTGGGATAAGTCGCCCTTGCAAGATGCACTCACCACACGCCCAGATATCGACAGGCTTTCCATACGGATCCTTCTTGAGTACCTCTGGAGATAGATATCCTGGAGTACCCGCGAAGCCGAACCACGCCTCTGCATCGGCCGATACCTCCAAGAAAAGGTACTATCGAGAGATTGTTCTTATGAAGATTGAAAGAGTGATGAACACATCTGAAGGAATGATTCTTACCTCTATTGCCAATCCGAAATCAGCCAATTTAACTGCTGCTCCCTTGGCCTTCGAAGCGAGAAGAAGATTCTCTGGCTGAATGGAAGAGAATGAAGGAGAGAACGAGAGAGAGAGAGATTGTGTACAACAAACACATTCACACTCTATTAAGCAGGAATATCGATTCATCGTGAATTTCAATTCCACTGTTACTACACGTATTGCATCTATCCCATGCTCGTTGTGTGTGGTGTGGAGTGGATGGTGCAGAGAGTGCCGAAGGGAAGGACGACGGATTACCTTGAGATCCCGGTGGACGATGCAATTCGAATGGCAGTAGGCGATCGATTCGAGAATTTGTTGAATGCAGTGACTGAAAGAGAAGAAGGAACGAATAGAGAGAAGAGGAGGAAGAGAAGAATAGAGGGAGAGGGGGTAGGTCAAAAGAGGAGGAGGAGGAGGGTCACTAAGAGAGAGAGAGAGGGGGGATAACCATAGTAACGTCTTCATTCTTCTCACTCCGATCTAATTCATTTCCATATTCCTTTCCACTACAATCATGCCTTCTTTCACACTCTATCTCTTCTATCGCACACTCGAGGTTACTGTCAGTCAGTAGCGACGCAGGACGACTTTTGAGAGACATCGAATTGACTCGCCGCACACTACCGTATACCTTGAGGTCCCTATGCACGATATTGTATTGGTGGCAGTATCGGACGCCGTCCAGCACTTGTGCGATACAGTAACTGGAGGAGAAGGGAGGGGTTACGGTAGGATCGATACAGTTATCGATCGATATGGGTAGGGAGGACGGGGAAAGAGAAGGGAATGGAGGATACCTGGCATCAGCCTCAGAGTAGAATTCACGCGCAACGATATCCTCGAATAGTTCTCCTCCAGTGACACTGAAGAGGGAGAAGATGATCTCTGTCTCATCAAGTGAATGAGAGGGAAGGGAAGGGAGGAAGAAGGAAAAGTTAAATTGTAGTAGGGGATATACCAGATGTCTCATGACTACGAAAGAGTGTGATTACTCCAGTGATTTAATCAGTTTGTGGGTGAAGAAGAGAAGGGAATAATGGGAAGGAAGAGATAACTTACAGATCGAATACAAGATAATGGAAGGATTCCTCTTGAATTGAATCGTGTAAACGAACTGAATCATAGATTATTACGAATAATTCGATGAAAATAAGGGAACGAACCGATATTCGGGTGCTGTAGTTTCCTACAGATTCGCGCCTCCCTTTCTAGCTTTTGGAAATCTGAAGATTGCTGAGATTGAAATTGAAGATGGAAACAATTTGTGACCTCTGGCAGAAAGTTTCTTCGTATTGATTATCTTTGCGGCGAATTCATTTCCATTCGCCTTCATAACACATCTTCGTACCACTGAGAATGCACCCCTGAAGAGATTAGATGAGATTGAACCCATTGATTC
>LS515529.1:248472-261726 GCA_900490845.1 Pristionchus japonicus
ATCGGACAAGACTCTCCCTCCTATTTGTTGATTGCAAGTGTGAGAGTAGTGGTAGTGAGAGGAGACAGTCGATATCTACAGAAGGAGAAGAAGATAGTGAGAAGAGGGATTTGTATGAGAGAAGAGGAGGGAGAAGAATAGAAAGACTCAAAGCATAATGGATGCATGGAGATCTCTCTTCTCCTCTCTTTACGTCTCCACATATTCCAAGTGAAGGAAAGGAAGGGAGGAGGAATTGGAAGAGAGAGAGAGAAGGGAACAAATCACACAAAACAGGAGAACTAGTCTATGGAAAAAGGGAGGTATTCTATCTCGATTGGCAGAGAGATTCGAATCTGAGTGAACAAAGTAACAAATACATAGGAGTGACCACCTTAAATCACTCCCTAAGTGGTGATTAAAGTGTTCAAACTGTCACGAGTAAAAGTGTAGTGGAGAAAGAAGTTTCAGTGAAATAGAGGATGAGAGAGAGAGAGGGATTGGATGAGTGGAGAGAGTATAGAGAAAGAGAGAGAAAGCATTGAGTTAGTACTCGATTAGAGAGAAGAAGAAGAGAGTAGAGATGGAGTAGATTGAGTAGATTGATCAGAATGGAAAGAGTGACATCCGATATTGTGAGAAGGAGAAGAGAATAGTGAGAGTAATGGGGATGGAATCCGTAGAGTGGAAGAAGGAAGGGAGGAGAGGGAGGGAGGGGAGGGGAGGAAGGGGGAGATTGAGGATGGGGAAAGATTCTGGTGCCATCAATCAACTGAAGAGGCGGAACAACTTGTTTCTCTCCTCTTCTTCCAATAGAATAGGAAAGGTCAGAGGGGAAGGATAGAAGAGGAAAGTAGAATGAGCAATGCTAAAGGGAAGGATGAGTAATGGAAGAAGTGAGAAGAAGAAGGAAAGTTGAGAGGAAGGAATAGAAGAGTTGAAGAGAGAGAGAAGAGAGAAGAGAAAGAGATGATAGAAGACAAATACAAGCACGTGAGAATGAATAGAACAGCGAATGGATTTCATTTATCAAGAGAATATGGCAGTTATGAGGTCGATCTATTCGAGTATCTAATGTGAGTGAATAGAATGGAAGAGTAGATAGTGTTGATGAGTAGTGTACTCCCGTAGTTTCATTGGGAGATAGAGGGGGGTTCGATCCCCTCTCTCTAATGTGTCTTCCCTCTCTCCTTATCTTCCATTCTCTCTCTTCTCTCTTCTATCTTCAAGAGACGAAGGGAGGGGACGCAACGCGTCTAACAATGCAACGCGGATTCTAACTTTATTGATTCATATTTTGCATCGATTGGAAGAATCTGAGTGATCCATCAACAATGGGGAGAGGAGGGATAAATATCTTGGAAGCCTCTGAGTCAACCCCTCTCCTCTCTCTCCCTCATCAGCATCAAAGAGTAGAGCACGAAATTAGAAGTCTCTCATTGTGTTCAAGTGCATTCTTTCACTTGGTTTGACTAATCTAAAAGAATGAAATTGACGTCTCCGTTGTTTCTCAAGAGGAAAGAAGGAAGAAGAAGGAAGGAGAAGTGAATGAAAGAATAGAAGAAAGGTAATTGGAGTATCGATGAAGGGAAGAACAAAGAAATGAATGAAGATGAAGAAGAGAAGGGGAAAGAGGAAAGGGAAGGGGAGGGGAGGACTCATTAGGATATTCATGAAATATCGCCTATCTTAGAAGAAAACACGAAGGGAAAGCTACAGTATGAAGATCGACAGACTATTGTTGAAGGGAAATCTATCGATTGTAAATTTCTCATCTTGATTTGTAGTGATCGAGCGTATTTATAGTTGAGAGGATTGGTCAGTTCTGATTTTCAGCACGTAAACATGAATGATCTTATTTCGTCCCACCAAGTGTTCATCATTTTCTTGTCTATCTTTGTTGTTTTGAGTAATGGAGAGGGATGAGTCTTCGTAGTACTTTTCCTGTCTTCGTGTAATTAAAATAAGGAGAGGGATGAGAGTATTTCGAGTCTTCTTCTCTCTTCTGACTATTAGAAGGGAAAAGGGAAACGAAGAGAAGAAGAAGAAGAAGAGAGAGAGAAAGACGCGATTAGCCAAATTACGAAGAAGGGAAAGAAAAAAGATGAGATGAAGGAAAGGGAAGGAAGGTGATGGAATTCAAAGTGAACGAGAAGATATGTTAACAAGGGATTCATCGTGAGGATTCTGTGTCGATGGAAGAGAAACAGAAAGTGATTCCCATACTCAGACTGAGTAATACAATGATCTATCTCCATAGGTAATGAAGTAGGGAGAAGAATAGAGAGGAGGAGAAGGAGAGGGAGATGCATTCATTCCAGTCGACGATTCTTCCTTTACCTTTGGAGTTATCTGAATCTGCTTTTCCCTTCCATTTCTTTTCTTCTCTTTCAATGACTCAAACTCTCAATTTTTTCATCTAATGAGAAAATGATAGAAGCTTTGTGAGGATGAAATCACCTTCAACGATTTGCATGAGATAGCATTTCGATAGGACGGAAGGATGAAGATTGTTGAGAGAATGAAGATTGTATTGTAGAGATGGAAAGACCAAGACGATTCAGTCATCTAAGGGGAGATCAACGATGAATGGAGGAGGGGGAGGGAGACATAGTTGGGGGAGGGGGAAAGGGGAGGAGGTCTACTTACACTCATGTGAGTGATGGCCGAATTGACTGCATTGGGAATGGAAGAATGAGGAATCTCGTGAATGAATAGAAGAAGGAAAGAGATAGATGAAGCTGAATGAAGGGAATGAGAAGAAGAGAGACAATGGAGGATACCGTAAGAGAGAGAAGCAATGAGAACGGGAGGAATTACATAGAGACATGTCCAGAAGAATCTGATGAGAGTGAGATTAGAGGGAGAGTTTACGGTCTCCCACCGTGATCTTGCATCGACTATCGATTTCTCTCGACTGTCAATAGATGCATTGGACGAGAATCCTCCAATTGGGAGACACTGAGAATACGGTTATCGATTAGATGGGATTGAATGATTAGGAGCAAAAGAAAAAAAAACAGACGATGATTATGATGATTGAGAGAAGTATTGGAGAAGATCCATTGATTGAGTGGAAGAGAAGAATTGGAATGGAAGAGAGAATATCAGAAAGAAGGAAAGAGAGTAGAAGAAGGATGAAGATGAGAAAAGAGATGAGATGGTAGAGAGGACTGAATGAGAATGAAGGAAGGAGAAGAGGAAGGGAAGACACCTGCATGAACAGAAGTCGTCTCTCTTTCTCGATACGATAGCCATTGAGAAGATGAGAAGAGAAGAACAAAGAGGGAAAAGAAGAAGAGAAGAACGATGAATTAGAGTGAGAATAGTAAAGAGAAGGGAGAATATTCCTGATTCACTCCCATTTAGAAGAAGGAATGCAGTCAATCCCTTGATGATCGAAGTGAGACCTGAGAGGGTACTGTAGAGAGAGAAGGGTCGATCGATAACTGACCACTCTGGAATGAGAAAGTGGATACAAATGAACGAGATGGATCATCACGAGATAGACGATGAGTTCCAATCCAAATCAGAATTCCAAGGAAGAGTTCGAGAATTGAGAGAATGATTGTTGGTTCTGAATATGTTGAATATAATCAAATTGTAGAGATTCCATACCAAGTCTTCCTCCAATCTCAAGAATTCCTCTTGGAGGTCCTCCCAATTGAGAGAATTGATTGAGATTCGAGAAAGAGAAGATTAGACGACTTCTCTCTTCCATTATCGATAGATGGAAGTGAAGGGAGAGAAGTAGTCAACTCTTTCCTTCGATGGAATTATTCCCACGATTGAGTCATTGTGATACTTGAGAACTGAAAAATGTTTCGGAGATGGGAAAAGGTGTGAGAATGTAGTTGATTAGTCATCCATTGAGGATAGATCAGAGACTCGTCTAGTCCATATCAAATATGGTTTGTGTGTTGAGATAATGATAGATGTGTAGGTTGAGGAAGCATTGAATGGCACTTCATCACAGGAATGAATAATTTATTAATCTATGAAATATTTGTGCAGGTTAAATGGAATGTGCAATGTTAGTAAACCGGAGAAATATGGCAAAACCCTATTGGGAACAACGATGGCAACGATACAACAAAACAATGGCAGATCAGTAAACATGAAATTGAATTAGACGATTCTCTCAGAATGTTCTTCTTTCCTAACATTACGACGAGCCAGCATTGCTAGATTCACACTGGAAGATTGAGAATTAGAGAAAGCTCAAAGATCAAATCTCACCTTAATCTTCGTTCTCTCGTCATGTGATCCATTCTTTTGTAGTGAGATTGAGCAAATATATTAAAACCGTAATTATAGATCGATACTACATCAATTACAGTACCTCAGATCCACTGATCTTATCGATTGATTGAACTTAGACACTTGAGTAAGAGTCATTCCCCTTACACTTCTTTCTCTTCTCCATCCTTCATTCACATTCGCACCTATAATTGATCCTCTTCACAATCCGATTCTTCATGTTCATTCACATTCCGACCCACGAGGAAACGTTGAGGGACTGGGGGGAGGAGGAGGGGGAGGGGGGGGGGAGGAGTACCTCATGGAGTGCAACAATTCCCCTCAATGCTCCTCGTTCTGTGATGAAGATTCGATTGACTGAGAAACTGAGAGAAGAGAGAAGAGCCAACGAACACTATCTCATGAACATCAAATGGAACAGTTTATCAAGTAGATTTGTCAGTGTTCTTCCATCCAGATAGACTTCTCTCAGAGGAAGTCATTGGAGGAGCAGAGGGATTGATTGAGAGAGGATAAGGAGGAAGATTAGAGGAAGGGGAAGGATTGGATACAGGAGGAGCTGAGGGAACACGAATTGATTGATTAGAGAGAAGAGGACGAGAAGGAGGAATACGAGATGAATTGGATGAGAGAGAATGAGAAGGATCAGTTATCACTCTGATTCTCATTGAGGATTCTCTCCCATTTGGACGAGTCGATACTGTAGGAGCTGGATGACGATGAGTCTGAAGGAGAAGAGAGGGAGAGAGAGGGGGGGGAGGGGGACTCACCTCCTCCTCTCTCTTCTTCCTACAGCAGCAACAGTAGATGGAGAGAAGAAGAATAAGAAGAATAAGGAAGATTGCAAGTGTGATGAGGGAGAGCTGCCACACATATCCCTCACTAGAATGGATGAAGATGGAAGAGAGAGGGGGAAGGATGGGTGAACTGACGATTTACAACATCCGTAATCACAGCATTTCTCTTCCAATTGGCAATTCCACGTGAGATCGAAGGAATGATTCGAATCAATAATCGAGATGGAATTCACTCGAAGGTCAGCTAGATTTGCTGTTCGAGAACACCTTAGATTGAAGATGATCTTTGATCTCTCTCTCTCCTCTCTCTCACATTCCAGTGTCATCAGATGCACACACAGAGTGAATCTTCCCTCTTTCATCTTTTATCTGAGCACACTTCGAATAAATTTCTTGTCCATCGAGAGATGCACCAACGAGATTTAAATGGTACGAACCATTCTTGAGTCTGAATGGAGAGACATTTAATAGAAGAGATGTAAAGAAGAGCAGACTCACTGATTAGAATTCACTCCTGCTGATTTCCCATTGACGATTAGAGGAATCAGAATAGAGGAGTCATCTACTGAATTGGGTCTCGAATAGAAATGAGGGGATTGAGGGGAGACTTACTTGATCCGTTGATTATGGTAGATATTTCAGTAATCGATCCGTTCCGAGAGGCATCAAGAGTGAGAGTCCAGTTATCTGAAGGGAATAGCTCAATTGGAGAGAAGAAGACAATGAAACCATTAGTAGCGAGAGAGAAGGTAGAAAGAAGAAGGAGAGTCAGTAGAGAAATCATTTAGAAGAACCGGTCAAGGGGGATGGAAATGGGGGAAATGAAAATTGAGATCTCAATATTTTTTATTGAGATCTCAATATTCAATGTATGCAAAAAAAAATGAAACGAGGTGGATCGGAATCGCTGACATGATTTCCTCTCACGTATCTCACTCAATCCATCGTCAGTTCTTCCTCATAATAATCTCGCCTTCTATTCAACTTTAGAGACCAAGGTACTAACAAATTCAGTCCTTTCTCTATGCAAAAAGTTCCAGAGTTCAATGTTTGAATAAATGTTCCCTTCTCGTAGCCCTTTTTCCCCCATTCAGCTTAGTCATACTACAGGAAAGGACCACACTTCTTCCTCCTCCTTCCTCTCCTCTCTACTTGGTCTTCCGATCTCTTCTTCCCTCCGTCTCTTTCTCTCTTTCTCTCTTCAATGTTGTGCAATTGTGCACGCTTCGCGCTGCTTTTTAGTTCGGTGCAAACACCCCTCACTCTCCCCTCCCTCTCCCCTCCCCTCTATCTTCCTTTCCCTCGTCTGCTATCGCTGTCTCGATCATTGAACCAGTGATAGAATGGAGGATAGTTCATCTGCTCCTCTTCTAGAAGAAGAAAGAGAAGAGAGTTCACAAGGATGTTTCAAGAGATTTCTCCATCTATTCGACGAGTTAGTCAACTCTCTTCTTCTTCCCTTATCTCTCCTTTCTTCTCAGAGACGACAATGAAGATCTCAAAGACATCGAGCCAGTCTCATTCCTCCAATTGGTGAGAGATCTTCCCTCCTCTCCTCTCATTCTTCCCTTCTCAGTTCCGATTCGCTTCTCCTCGTATCATCTCCATTTACTTCCTTGCTTCTTCTCTTATCTTCCTTCTCGGATTCATTACTCCAGTCCATCAATGGTTGGGAGGACGAATAGCTACTATTTATATTGAAGAGAAGGAGGTTCATTCCATTCTCATTCTCTTAGTGTCATTCCTTCCATTCCAGCCAATAGGGAACGATGCCTTCCTCTTTCGGGTTTGGTCGTGGGCATCAATCTATGGAGGAATGTTCTTGATTGCACTCGTAGTGGAATACACTCAGGTAGATTCCTTCCTCTCTTCTCTTCTTATCTTCTCCCTCTCAGAATTATTTATTCACATGGGCGAGTGAACAAATTGGAAACGAATGTCGGAGAAGATTCATAGCTGCAATTCTATCGAGAGATTCACTCCAATCACAAGAGAGCACAGGGGAATTGAGTAATAAATTGAGTAGGTTAGAAATCGATACTCTATGAGAGATGTATTGATTGAATTCCAGTCATATCGATAGAATGAAGGAAGGATTGGGAGAGAAAGTTGGAGAGTTTATAAGGTAATCTCTCTTCCTTTCTTCATCACTCTCATCTTCCAACTCAGATGTCTCTCAACCTTCATAACATGTTGTACAATCTCCTTCCTAATAGACTGGCAAACTGCCTTCATTCTCTTTTGGTCGGGCCCTGTTTATCTACTCACAACATTGATACCGAAGGCAAGAAAGGTTCCGATATCCTTCGAAGAATTTTTTTTTCAGTTATCTGCGAATGCAGCTAAACAATCCCTCAAAATATCAGAAGAAGCGAATGGAATCTCAGAAGAAAGTATTCTGAATGTGAAGACAGTAGCATCTTGTAATGGACAGAATCAATTGATCGAAGTCCGTTCCCCATTCTTCATCCCCTCATCTTCCCCTTCCAGAGATACTCATCTATTCTCCAATCGGGCATCTCTCCTTCACTTCGAATCGCCATCGTCTCTGGATTCATCGATGCTCTCTCTAATTTCCTCTACGTTATCTTCCATTGCATTGGATTATGGTTAGTCAATCCCTCCCTCCCCCCTCCCCCCTCTCTCTCCTCCCTCTCTCTCCTCCCTCAGGTGGGCTACAATCTCCTTCCACAATGGACGAATCTCCTCAGCAGGAGATGTATTCGCAGTAACATTCCTCTCCCTTTCTTCTGCTGGATCCTTCTGTGAGTCTCTTCCCTTCTCCTCCTTATCTCTTCTCTTCTCTCAGCTCAACTCGGTCCTCATCTGATATCAGTGATGAAAGCGAGAGCAGCTGCTGCCATTGTGTATGAGACCATTGATGAAGTGAGAAGAGAGGAGAGAGAAGGGGGCAATGGGGGTATCACAGGCAGAGGAGGACTCTCAACCATCGGTTCAACCCAAATTAGACCCATCGAGAACTGATTTGAGCATCGAATTCCGTGATGTTTCCTTCTCTTTCCCTTCGAGGTTTGATTCAGTTGTTGTTTTTAGTGAATAACAATCGTTCTAGAGACCAACCAGTGCTTCGAAATCTCTCTTTCACTTTTCAATCTGGGGAATCGATTGGTCTCGTGGGGAAAAGTGGATGTGGAAAGAGTACTACGGTAGGTGAAAGAAAATCGAGCAAGAATCAAAATCTAATTCAGTTGAAACTTCTCACTCGATTCCTGGAAGAGGAAAGTGGATCGATTTTACTTGATTCCATTCCACTCTGTGATTATGATAAAAGAAAGTGGAGAGAGGTACATCTCTCATTCATTCATCGTTGTGAGAATGGAATCCCTTCAGATGATAGGAGTTGTCTCTCAAGAACCGTCTCTATTCACTGGTTCAATCAGAGAGAATATCTGTCTCGGTCGAGATTTCACTGAAGGAGAGATAGAAGTTGCGTGTAGAATAGCTCATGCTCATGATTTCATCGTCTCTCTCGATAATGGATATTCCACTCTGATCGGCCCCTCTGGAGTATCTCTCTCTGGAGGACAGAAACAACGAATCGCCATTGCGAGAGCCATTGTCTCTCGTCCTCGTCTTCTTCTATTGGATGAAGCAACGAGTGCACTCGATTCGAAGAGTGAGAGAATCGTTCAGGTTGGAGCATCTTCTGTTGCACATTCATAATCAGGAACATTCTAGAAAGCTCTGGATTCGGCCTCCGAAGGTCGATCGACTATCGTTGTCGCCCATCGATTGAGTACGATTAGGAATGTAGACAGAGTGATTGTGATGAAGGAAGGAGAGATTGTCGAGAGTGGAGGTACTGAAGAGCGATGTAAATACACTACAGATCAATATTCAGACTATTCTGAGTTGCGAATGAGAGATGGTGGAATCTTCTCCCGAATGGTCACAGAACAAGAAATGGAAAGAAGAGCGTCGAAAGAAGGACAAAATGGAGAAAGCGACGATTCATTCGAAGCAATCGAAGTGGAATCTACAGAGAATGAGAGGAGGAACTCAGTGAATGTAACACTTTCTGTTCGACTTTCACTTCAATCAGATTCTACAGATTTTCGAGGAGGAATTTCCATCAATGAAAGGAGGATTCATAGCTATGATTAGTAGAGATAAAAGGAAGACATTCATAATATTCCTGTTGGGAGTTCTGAAGGCACTCGCGAGTATTCTCTTGTCTGTGAGTGGTTGATCCCTCTCTAATCAACGAATGAATCCTCTCTCAGGCTAGATTCTTCTTCATCTTTGGATCTCTTGAGGACACTGACTACAAACCTCTTCTATTCTGGTTGACAATTGGAACAATCGCAGTTGGATTGTACAATTTCTTCTTCCAGTTTATCTCGGTAGGGAGTTTATAATGAGTGATCGTCTATACGATCATTCCAGCATCCGATCTGTCAATATATAGGAGAGAGAATAATGAATGATCTCCGTGTATCTTGTCTTCGTTCTCTTCTCAATCGTCCCCTCTCTTACTTCGATAGACAATCAACTTCTCCCTCTGCGTGTTCTATCCTTCTCTCTCAACAACCTCCAATTGCTCTTTCCGTTCGTTTGAATGTTTAGACCATTCGAACCAATCTCCGCTTCAGTTGATCGATCACAAACTATCGTCAGTAGTCGATGGACTCGTCGCCTGTCTCGGAGTGATTATCCTCACTTTCATTGTCTGTCTTCCTAGTGGAATCGTGAGATTATCCATGCACGAGTGATATCGATGACGTTGTTCAGGTTGGAGTTTCCTACCTCATTCTCTACTTGATTCTCCTACTCTCATTCGAGAAGATCAATGACAAAGCGTACCAGGAAGTAGTAGAAGTGGATAAGTCGGGAGAGGTTAGAACTACTTCCATTCATTGTTTTCCTGAAGTCTCTCAGCTTGCAATGGAGATCTTTGACAACGTGGCGACCATTCAGCAACTAGCAGTAGAGAGTCATTTCCAGAAGAAGTTTGATGATATTCTACTGAGAAGAGACGTTCCTCTTGCGAAGGTTCAATGACTAATTTTATCGTTTTACGTGAATGATTTCAGAAAATACGATGTCAATCGATCGTTCATTCCACTAACTGGTCCATCTTCCTGCTCTTCAACTTCATTGCAACAAGTTGGGAAAGAGATTACATCGTCAATGAATCCTTTGATTTCAGCAGTTGGAGTCTACTTTGTCTATCTTGGACACTACTCAGCGAAGGAACTCTTCACGACTGAGGTAGTCTCTCCATCTCTTCCCCCCTCATTCCTTCCCTTTGAGAGTCTCGTGGCAGACATAGGATTCGCCACTTATATCATGAGTTTCTCATTCAAAGATATCGTTTCTGCTTCGTCTGCGGCTAAACTTCTATTTGGATTGATTGATCCGACGAGAGAGAAAGAAGATGAGAAGGGAATCAAATTGGTTAGAGTGATTGAAAGATGAAGTTAAATGAAGAAAGAATATTTAAGAATACTCGAGGATCTCTCAAGAGTGAGAAAGTGACTTTCGCTTATCCATCTCAACCTCAGAGAAATGTGTTAACTGATGTGTCCTTCGCAGTTGATCAAGGTGAGGATCTACGCAAGAATTATTGATCTCGCGAGTCATTCAAGGCAAATCGATCGCTTTCGTTGGTCCATCTGGAGGAGGAAAGAGCACGATTGTCAATTTATTGGAAAGATTTTATGATCCGAAAACGGGTCGAATTCTACTCGATCATCTCCCTTTTACTTCTCTTACTCCATTTCAACTTCGATCAGATATTTCTCTCGTTAGTCAAGAACCGATTCTATTCAGAGGAAGTAAGTGGGATAAGTAGAATGAATTAATTGGAATGACCTCCATTCAGGTATCGCAGACAATATTCGATTGGGAACAGAAGGAGTGAGTGAAAGTGACGTGAAAAGAGCGTGTGATCTTGCCAATGCAACCGAATTCATTACTGATTTCCCTGAGGTCAGTCCAAAATAGATTGTGTGATGCATTATTCCCCTTTCAGGGATACTCGACTCTCGTTGGAGAGAAGGGTCGATCTCTTTCTGGCGGTCAGAAACAACGAATCGCAATTGCGAGAGCACTTGTGAGAAACCCGAAAGTGATTATTCTGGATGAGGCAACGAGTGCATTAGACACTCAGAGTGAAAAGGTGGGAAATACATCGAGGAAGGACTGAAATGAGATCTCTGAAGGTGGTTCGATCAGCTCTTGAATCGTCGTCTCGAGGGCGAACTTGTGTGATTATCGCCCATAGATTGGATACAATTAGACATTGTGGTAAGAGAGAAGAGACGAGAAGGAGGAAGAGAGGTGATTACAGATGAGATCTGTTTTGTGGAAGAAGGACGAATTATTGAGAGAGGAAATCACGATGATCTCATGAAAAGAAGAGGAAAGTACTATGAAATGATTCTGCAACAAAATCTTCATTGAAGTTTATCATAGGGCACTTGTTTTGGTTGTTACGTTTGTTTCTGTTTCAAATAAAGAACATATCAGCACTGTTTGTTACTTCCTTCTAAACTCTGTTAGTTTATAGTCAATTGAAATCATACTGATCGAGAAAAGTGATGTTCCATTCAATTAATTCAGTGCAGATTCCTTCCTTCACTCTTATCCATTCAATTCATTCAGTGCAGATTCCTTCCTTCACTCTTATCCATTCAATTAATTCAGTGCAGATTCCTTCCTTCACTCTTATCCATTCAATTCATTCAGTGCAGATTCCTTCCTTCACTCTTATCCATTCAATTCATTCAGTGCAGATTCCTTCCTTCACTCTTATCCATTCGTCCAAATTGTGTGCTAAGATTCAGATGCTCGTCTCGCTAACGAATTGCGTCCTTTCACTGTCACCTTCTCATTCTCTCATTCTGTCCTTCGCTTTTCGTCTCTTTTTCTTTCCCTGTTGTCTAATTTCGTGTGTGTTCATGCTCATGTATCATCATTTTATCTGAAACGTTTCAGCTGTTTCATAGTCCACGCAATAATTCTCCCTAAGGTTTTTACTCCTCTTATCAGTGTGATCACTGATTCTCTTCGATGGAGGGAAGTCCTTCTTCTTCCCTTCTCATCAATGATGAAAATGCACGAAATCGTCCAGGAATATGTGGAAGGATAACCAAGTTATTCAAGAGGTTCGATCTCTCCAATTCTACTCTTTGCATCCATCGTAATTCCAGTGAAAGTAGTGAAAATGTCTCTGACAGATTGCTCTCGAGATCGTCGATAACATCTCTTCAATTGAACAACTTGCAGTTGAGAGACATTTCCAAGAGAAATACGATGAAATGATGAAGAAGAGAGAAGGACCATTGAAAAGAGTGAGATGAAAGTGATTGATCCTGTAAATGATCCTAGAGCTTTGCAGAAGATCCGATATCAATCAGTTGTTCATTCAACGAATGAATCCATTTTCTTCTTCTTTGATTTCCTCGCTACGAGTAAGCTACTGGGAATCATATTCCTATTATATGTCTCATGTTCAGCCATTGGAGTTTATTTTGTCTATCTTGGATTCTACACTCCTCAAATTCTCTTTCTGTCTGAGGTTTGTCTCTGACATTTTTCTTCGTTAAATCTCTTCAGAGTTTTCTCTCGAATGTTGGATGGATGACTCTCCAAATGAGCCAATCATTCAAAGAAATTGTCTCTGCTTCGTCAGCTTCTCAACTTCTATTCAATCTCATCGATCCTGAGCTAGATAAGAATATGGAAATGCCAGAAACACCGTTTGTTCGTTCGAATAATCTTATCTCGAATTTACGAAGTTCCTTACAGGTAGCTGAAGGTTGTATCGTACCGAATTTATATTCCGGAACGAATCCGGTACAATACTGTATTGTACGGGATTTTACGATACAACATTCAAAACACTCCAAACGCACTTTCATGGGTCATGTTTGTACTTGTTCGAGAGTGAATCGTTTGCTGCAACTTATCGACAACTTTAAGAAAAATCAATAACTCGATAATACGGCGAAAATCGAGGTTAAAGTGTGCAATATCTCTTCCACACCACGGTTCGCATGAAATGTGTACTTTACAAATTGCCTTTCCGTTGTTGTTCCTATTGTTTCCAGCTGTTTTGAACTTTTTGATATATTTACTGTTGATCACGTGAAGCGCACACTAGCGGACGACACATTTGAAATGGGATTACAGCCAATCAAGGCAAATACGGGAAGAAAACTTGTTTTAAACGATCAATGGAACAAATGACGAC
>LS515529.1:271918-301106 GCA_900490845.1 Pristionchus japonicus
GGGGGGGGACTCACGTTGTGGATATCGAGGGCGATACTGCAGATATTCGTGAGGTGTCTATATCCATTCTCCTCAGGAACTCCCGATACGAACATGTACGCATCTCCGATTGTTTCCACCTCCAATCACTCTTCTTCCTCTATCACTCGACTAGCTCTACCTTATACGCTTCTCTTCTCGCGATGAATTCATCGAATCCGTTGAAGACTGAATTGAGAAGATTCACAATCTGAATAGAGAGGGAATAGTGAATGGAGTATGGAATGAGTACCTCAGCGGCAGACGCATCTCTGCACATATCTCCGAATCCAACGATGTCACTGATTGGCATGATAATAGTTTAGAAACGAAAGGCAATCGATACCTGAACATGACAGTAGCCGATGAGAATGTCTTGGGAGGAACTGGTTTGCCTTCCTTCAGTTCACGCGCCACGTAGCTGAAGATTGATAGATGAGGAAAGATGTAGTTTGAATAGATAGATACTCACGCTGGAAGCAATTGAGAGAGAAGTTTGTCTGCTCTCACATTCGCTTCTTCCAACATTCCCGTTCTTTCCTTCACAAGTTTCTCCAGATTATTCGCGTAGTTCTCCATCATTCTCATCATTTGATCGACCAGAGATCCCTTCCTGAATGAAGTTCCATATTTGGTTCTCTCGAATGGAAGTACTCACACTTTTAGATACGTCTCTACATTCAGTTTGATCCTTCTGAGACTCGGTCTCATCTCAGGAGTCGAATTCCAACAATCTTGCACAAGAGCGGAGAGATCCATGTGGATGAGCTGAGAACACTAGTGTTTTCTCAAAATATCGAAGAATTTCCTATTACTTTGTGATCTTGGATCGATGGTTTGATAATACGACTTCCATCCTTCACTGCTTCGATTAGCTCTGAAGACGGAAAGTTTCATTCAGAAATGTCTCTCTTACATACCAGTGATATCCTGTGAATCGGGGAAAGGGAGCGATCGGAATATGATCTCATACATAATCATTCCGAATCCATAGACATCTCCCAATTGTCTCTTCATCGTAGTCTGTCGTTGCCAATCTTGATCCACTCTTCTCACTTTGTTATTCTCTCTCATCTTCAACATCTCTGGAGCATCGTAGAGGGCACCTCAATCACTTCCTCTCCCCCTCTCTCTCCATCCCCCCCCCCTCCTCCCCCCTCCTCCCCCTTCTTTCCTTCCATTCACTCACTTGTCTTCTGTTTTGCATTACTCTTATCATCGTCACTCTTCAATTCATCTACCGTAATCCATTGATTCTTCTCCCATCTCTCAATCGGCTCGGCCACACCTAGGAAGACCCTCAGTTCGTGATCCATCGTGAAGATCCTACCGTAATCAGTCAGTTTCACCATCCAATTTCGATCGATGAGACACGACCAGGGAGTGAGAGAACCGTGATATCCAATGGGAGAAGCATGAAGGTATTCCAGTCCCTAGAAGAGGAGACTAGATGGGAGTCAGATAGAGTGGTAACAGACTCCAACGATATCTCGAATGAATGCTCCATGGAACTTAGTATCCATTTGAATCTGATCGTTGTAGATTACATCCTGGAGGGTTCCACTGAAATTCAACTTCATGTTTGTCAATAGGAGTGAACTACCGATTGCAGAACTTCCATACAAGAAGAAGTTCTTCCTTTTCATTGAACGAGATTCCGAGGAATGGATTGACATTATCATGGACTGCCGCTTTCATCTGTAATCAAGATTAACTTCAATGCCTGTCCCTTTTTCACCTACTTGCTGGAACATATTCTTGTCGAATCGGTTGAAGATGATGGGGCGTCGTTGACAGTATCTGAAGGTTAAAGATGGAGAAGCTCGTGGTCCCATGTGGTCTAGTGGTTAGGATTTCTGGTTTTCACCCAGGCGGCCCGGGTTCGATTCCCGGCATGGGAATCTATCTTTTGCAAACTTACCTGTGATAGACAGAGTGAGTATTCGTCCCGATAATGGCGTGATTACGTGAAGAGTAGTTTGTGTTACTCATTTTGGTGCGTGTGGACCCAATTGACAACTGGACAGAAGTAATCATCCAAGTTACGATCGATTCAACCATACCATACTCTTTACTTGTTCCTCATCTATTAATTGAACTTCGTCTCTGTAGATTCGGAACGGAAGTTTATCCAGAGCTTGTTTCTCACTGCAATCGATTGGATATCGAGATGGTCATTGATTGTATCGCACAGTAGTCTGTGAATGAGATAGGCGGAGACGAGTAGTAGAACGAGAAAGAGAAGGAGAGCAGCACCAACGATGAGGAGAGTGTAGTCACATTTCTCATTACGGAATCCACACAACTGAAATGGAGATCTTATCTTCATCTCTTCTCTCCTCTCACAGGTTCATCCAATGGCATTCTTCCATCGATCGAAGGCCAGAAATTAGTCATCATATCAGTGACAACCTGCAAAGGATGATTACCCTCTTCTCTCTCTTCCATTCCACTCACAATATCATAGCATCCCGATCGATTGGCCAATCCATCACACTTCGAAGGGTCGATCATCGTTGGTTCCATGTGAGCCATCGCCATCACCTACCGGAGGAATGATATCGATTGATTGATTCGATCTACCTGATCTTGACTGGGAGAGATGAAGAATCCTCTGTAGAGTGGAGCTCTCTCTGCTCTGTCGTCCATTGTGATCATTCCAGAAGCAACTCCCGATGATCCAACGATTCCTAGAGGTGAGAGATACTTCTGAGTAGAGAGAGGATTTTCCTAACCAGGGAAGACCATTCTCCTCATTGCATTCCACACTTTCATTCCATCCAGAACTGCTGCCGGATTATTCGTCTCATTCAATACTTTTCTCGCTCCCATTGCATACAATTTGAGTGCATCGAAGAGATAGATGTATGCATAGATATTAGCCTGTTGAGGAGGAAGAGTGAATGGAAGGAGGGGAGACACTCACTAGATCGACGTCGCTCTCACTCATTCCTTCTTCCTTTACTCTTTCGAGGAATGGAGCCATGATTGAATTGTCGAACCCATTGACGTCATCGATCTGAGAGGAGGGACTATGAGGAGTAGTCAAGGATACTCTCTCACAATAATAGCATTAGCGTATTGATCCTTCACATTCTGTAGCATACTTCCATCAGTTCCAATCCATGGAGAAGCCTCTTTTCCTCCATCCTGAATCAATACATTTATCAATTATCAATTTCCAGTTTCCAAATCCTAGAAGTATTTCTTATATTTCACTGAAAAATCAATCAAGTATCATCATCTGCGTTGAGATGGATAAGATACTCACCTCCTGTATACTCGATACTCGTTTCAAATAGCTTCTCTCTCTATTGAATGCACCCTCGATCTCTCAGGAAGACAGCTCTTTCTCGTGGTTCATTCGGGTCTTTGACCCCAAATGAGAAGACGAAGAGACTAATCTGGGAGAACTATCCATTCAAATCAATCGACTAATGAGACGTCGTCGCTTCCAATTGAGAGAAAAGAGAGAGAGAGGGATAGATTCGTATTCGATGGGTGAAAGCGACGTCGTCTCTCGTCTAATTGGATCAACCTGTAGCCATGGAAGAATGAATACGAATTCAGAAGCGAGCATTCCTTCTCCTTGAGCTGCTGCCATAAATTCTTTAGATTGTTCACGAGTATTCGAGAAGAGAAAGATAATCACTGAAAGAGTCATTCAATCCATTCTCTTCTTCCATCTCTCACCTCTGGCTGAATTTCTGACTTCTTGAATCAATCCAGATGCTCTCATAGCCGTTCCATCCGCATATTCATCGAACATCACCTACTCATTATCGATTAGTCCATTCCCTCCCTTGCCTCTACCTTCTTCACTACTTGTACTCCTCTGAGATGGAAAACTTCTTCGAAAGCGACGGTTCTATCATACGCGACTGCTCCAACATTCGTGACGATCGCCACCTAAATATACTTCTCCATCAATAGATTGGTGAATCCTTATAAGATACTGTAATTCAATCCGTGCTTATCTCAGAGGATTGCTCACTACAGACACTTAGTTGATTGGAATGGATTGGGTCTTCCTAATCTCTCTTATCGTCTACCTTATTCCATCGATAGTGTTTGAGAAGAGCGCACGTTGCTTCGGCGATAGAGTTCGTTGATCTACAATGGAAGAATGAGAAGGGAAGAGAGAGAGAGATGCCCTCACCTGGTTGAGACTCTCGCGAGTGTCTTGTATGCTCTCTTATCGGCCAATGCACTCGATGCTGCCATGTATCCTATTATGGGAAGATTCCAGAAGGCCGCCATTCGAGCCACCGCGTCGATCTCTGAGATTAGATTGGTTAGATACTTGTAGATATTTGTACTTTTTAGATAGACGTTTGAAACATTCATTGCCTTCATTGTTAGCTCTCCCTCTAGACTTCTGCCCAAAAATACAGAAGTTCCGACACTTCAGATAGTTACCCTAACTGTGAAGATGCGTGTAGATATCAGATTGAACTCACCCGCATTGCAATACGGCCCAATGAATGCTTTGACCTTCTGTAGATGGTACATATCAGCAGCGACCGCCACTCCTTCGTATGAATCACCGCACCCATTTTGAGAGATTATTCTGAGATGGAATGGGATATTGAGTGTATTCAGATAGGAACTCACTCGATATCCAGATCATCACCGAGAATTCCTTCTTTGTGGAGTGACTTCCGAGAGATTCCGAGCAATCTCTCAACAAGAAGAGCTTCACAACTATCGACTGCAGTCTAATACCTCATCATTTCTCAGTGCATTTATCGCTCCGATGTGACCAAGTTTGATGACGATTTTCCCATTTTGAGTGATATCGTCGAGAGTCGATTTGAATGGAGCGACGGTCGAGAGAAATTTGTCTTGCGAAGGAGTTGGAGACTGCAAAAGAGACTTATTCGATGGAATCGAAGTTGTGATCAACCTGAGTGAATACAGTGGATGGAAGAAGGAGAAGGAAGAGGGGATACGACAGCATCGTCGTCGATTCCGAATGGAAGACTGAGAGGAGAGAAGAGGGAAGAAGCCGAGATGATCATCCTCCTTAATACCCACTTTCACTGATTACATTTCACTACGAATTTGAGATTCTTCAGTAATCTCTCACTTGATTGCAGTAAACAACTTTTTTTCTCCCAGTGGGGTGTATGTATTTAAAAATGATAAAATCTATTTGATACGACGCAGTTTACGTGCTAAGGTTTCTTTGCATTGAAATTTGCAGAAGATCCCTTGTTGAAATTGCTTGTGACCAACGTAAGAGATAAAGAAGAAAGAGTAGAAGAGAAAGAATAGAGCGAGATAGGATGAAAAAGTGAGAAAGGGAGAGATAGAGACAAAATGTTTGTGGGTTTTGTTGTGAGAGGACACCACCCCGTGAAGTCATCAGTTAGTCATTCCTTCTCATCCTTCACCTTTAACATAAGTCTCTCTACTTCTTTCCATCATGCAAAGTTCATTTGTTCCTCCTCAAGTCTCTCGAATGAACACTCTCTCACTCTCAATGGTTCGTGTATGAAAGCAGTCTAAGCAATCAACGTTTACATTGAAGAATGAAGAGGAAATTGTTCTCTCGATGGCATACGTAGGAGAAACAGGTGTGAGACTAACTTTATTATTTGCCTAAGAATTCTCGTTTTAAGAACTGCGAACATATACTGAATTAGCTCCGATTGCAAGGAAAGTTCAGAGTGGAACTTTTCCCTTCGTTAAGAGAGTGGTTTGTATTCATCGTTGTTTGAATTTCGTGGAATTCGAATCAAACTAAACTTTCCAGGATCGAGTTTTGAAATTGATTATTGATCATAACGAAGAGAATCTGGAGAAGATTGAGAGTTCTCTAGAAGGAATCGAACTAATGAGTACTACTTTCTCCCATGTGAGTTGATTACAATCTTATTCTCGACTATCTTCCATCTAAAACTATCATTCTTCTGACTAGGTCTCAATGAATCTTCTACCTGATCTTGATCGAATCTTGAGAAGAATGAAATCAAAGTCAGTCACAATCTACCAAGAGAAAATGGATCATGCGCAACAGAGGTTGAATCAAATTGACACTTTCTCTCCCAAACGAACTATTTCAGCTCTAAATTTTCCGATATTATATTTGCTCTGAAATCTGTGGAGGACTTCAATGTCGATCTTGTATTTCGAGAGTATTCAGAACCATCGATGCATCTCCTTTCTCTTCTCTCAGGTTTGAACTTTCGTTCAATTATATATAATATATTGTTATCCTATTTCTTCAGAACGAGCTCACATTCTCAAAGTAGACATTGAAACAAATGACAAATCGGAAGTATGCTATCCATGCATCTCTACCGATTACTTCAGTCATGATTTCAGACAAAATTCACCGATTCCATCACTTCAATATTGGCCAAACTCGTATCTCAGTCCACATCAAATCGTCTTCTCTTTATCAAAAATCAATTTGCACCTTTAAAAACGAATTCAATCGACTTCGAAGATCTCTGCAGAGTGAGAACCTAATTTTATTTATAATTTTTATAAAGTAAAAACACACAGAATATTTCAGAAACTGGAAGCGAGCCAATCTAAACGTCGAATAATCTTCCATGTCGATGAACAACCCGAACAATTCGAGTCAAATAGACAAATTGTCTTCAAAGTGATTCCCTTTGATTCAACTTTCGTCGTTCATTTGGATTCAACTGGTATTGAATGTGACTGTTATGCCCGTGATTTTCACGATAGTGAAGTGCTAGAGGATAGGGAGAAAATTGTGGAATTTCCATTGTAAATAAATCTGACACTTAATGCACTTTACTTGTATAGTGAATACATTGTTGTTTCTTGCTATAATTATATTTTCTTGCACATCTTCATTCTGCCGATAATGAGTAGATAGAGAAGGGTTTATTTCCATTTATCTTCGTCGATCTTCTCTTCTCGCTTCCTTTCTCTCTCACTTATTCCATTGGGAGGAATACAGCAAGGCTGACATTGAATCTGAAACCATTTATGAGAAGAGAAAGAATTGACAGACTTACGATGACAGAGGGAGGAATCTGTTCTATTCCGTAGATGAGAGGGTAGAGATCTTCTTCTGTCTTCAGTCCGAACTCGCACTGCTCTGTCCACATCTCTACAAGAATATTTTACAAGCTGTATTTATTAATAACGAATTCCCCTACTGTTCAACACCTAGATATCAACACAATTCACAGACCGATGAGAGGAAAGACGAGCACAACAGGAGAGAAAGAAGTAAGAGGAGTGAAATACACAAGGAGTGATATCAATTTGAAGCGAACAGAGAAAAGGAAGGTAACCAAGGAGATAATTTACTTTACTGGTCCATTCTAATTGAGGTACTTCAGTTGCCAAGAGAGATAATTTCACCCTTTGACGAAGCCTCAATGATAGTGATAGCAAACAAGGAATGGAAAGAGAGAGAAAAAGGGAAGAAGTCAATCACTCCATTTTTATCAATGGTTTGCACTGTGATGACTCATTGACGGAGTGTGTAGAAAGACTCACACGAATTACGACGAATGTTCGTTCAACTGTTAATGCATCCACGTCTCACTGGAAAATATCTCTTCCGAGGAGATCTTATTCACATTCGACACATTCAATACTTCTGAATCTGAACTAAAATATCAATATTGTAATCTGATCAGATGAGTCAGAATCTTACACGATCTTCTCTGAAAAAAGCTTAAGCTATTCATACGTCACGTTAAACTTCTTGCTCTCTGAAACTTTGATCTGCGTGATATTGATATCCGCAGGCTTTTTCGGTAGTCGAAGCTCCTCAAAAGCAATAAAGAGTGTAATAAAAGAGTATCTTGAGGGTTCTGACGACATAATGAGAGAAGTGGATGATATTGAGATGGAGGTACGTCGAAAGTGAATAAAGATCGTGAGAAGAGGCTTCATCCTCAGTCGGTTTCTCTTCTTCCGAATGAGGAGACTTCTCCCTCTACTCTGTCTTTCCCTTGTCACTCATTCACAGGTAAGTCTCTATTTCTATCAACTTAATTTCTCATCGTTAATCTCAGAATGCAACAAAGCAAACTCTTACTGTGGGTCTTCTCTTCACTAGAAACAGTTCATTCGTTGGATACAGGTTCATCCTAATTCATTCCTTTCAATCTCTTCCCTCACAGAACTTCCGCAGCCGCAGCTCTTATCGCCAGAGATCGAATTATTGCTGAGAATCTTCTGCCGGATATCAATCTGGAGTGAGTCCTTCTCTCCCTCTCAACCACTCATTCAATCCAATCAGATTCACTTTCAACTTCGACGATTGCATCGAAACTCGTGCCTCTGGCTATGCAGTCGAACAGATTCTGAAGAGTAATGTGTCTGCAATCATCGGGCCTTGCTGCAATCTACGTAAGAGTTGCTGCGAGTGCTGCATAATCTCCTCTCTTTCAGCAGCAGTTTCAGTCGGAGCATTGGCCAATTGGTACAATGTGCCTTACTTTCCATGGGGATTGGCAACTTCGAGAGTTCTCGAAGACGAAGGAAGATTCCAGACTCCAGTCACTCTCAATGTTGGAACTTATGCGTTAGTTGAGAGGAAGGTGAGATTGGAATAAGAGGGCCCATTTGCAGTCTCGGAGTAGCTCTACACGAAGTAATGGCTCAATTTGGATGGGAAGACTTCGCTTTCATTTATTCCACTGTGGGAGATGATGATAAGTGTACTGTGACGAAGGAAGATGTCGAGGTGATGAATATAAGGGGAGGGAAGAGAATTCTTATCTCATCGATTCATTCAGAAAGCCGTCTCTGATTTCAACGACAACGTCCAAATCTCATTCATCTACGAATTTCCCCCTTATGAAATCTCCCTTGCTGAACAGACTCGACTACTTTCTCTATTGAAGAGTCGAGCAAGAAGTGATCAGTCTTCCTCTCAATCATTCATTCGACCATCTTTCAGTATTCGCTGTTTGTCTCTCGGAGGAACTTGGACTGAAGAGAGATTTCATGCTTTCACTCACAGATGCAGGAATGCTCAATGATGAATACGTGTTCATATTCGTGGATACGAGAACGAGAGGATTTGGTTTGTTGTGAATGCAGTCAAAGAAGTGAATCTCTCCCTTCCAGTAACAGTCCGAGATGGGATCACAATGGATGTGTGGGTAGATAGAGATGAGAGAGGAGACGGAAGAGATGAAGAAGCTAAGAGTGCTTTCCAACGAGTGTTCTTTCTCTCTGATGTGAGGATCCCTTACTCCTTCTATTCATCCTCTTCCACTCAGCAGCTAACCACTTCCATTTCCTCCTCTGGAGTCAATTATACTCGATTCGGAGAACAAGTGATTGAAAGAATGAAGGAACCTCCATTCAATTGTACTACTGAATGTGAAGGATCAGCGAATCAGCTGGTTTGTCCATTCCTTCTTCCTTCTCTCATTATTCCTAACAGGGTTCTGTCTATGCGGGTCAACTCCACGACGCAGTTTATCTCTATGGAAGAGCACTCAATAAATCGCTCGAGAGAGATCCAGACACATTCAGAAACGGGAATAGATTAGTTGATCTGACAGCTGGAGAATTCGATGGTATGTTCGATTATATGGATACTAATTAAACTAATTATTAGGAATGTCTGGGAGGGTTCGAATGACTGTCAATGGGACTCGTGCTCCCGACTTCTATTTTCTCTCACTGAATTCATCACTCGCTACAAGACAACTGGCGACAGTTTCTGTGGAGGGGACGAAAGCGGTTCGAAATCCTTGTTCATTCAACACTCTAAAGCTAATCTCAGGTCTACACAGCTCAATACACGACAGAGAGTGATGTATGGTGGAATCGAGGAGGGAATTCTCGTCCTCTCAGTGAACCTCTCTGTGGATACAGAGGAGATAACTGTCCTCGATCATGGTATTGCAGTCCCTTCTCTTGTGAATACAATCTTAATCAGGAATGATCAATATCTGGGGATTCTCCTCGGTTCGATCGGCTTCGTTATTCTTCTCCTCGTCGTCTTCGTCGTCGTCGCCATCTACATCTACATGTGAGAATCCAAGTAGAGATTGATTCGAATAGATGCCAATTCAGAACGAAACAACGCGAGAAAGAGAGACAGGACAAGTTATGGGATATCTCTCACACTTCTCTCATCAAAGCGAGAAGTAAAGCGGGAATGGAGAGTATGAGATCACTCCAATCTGGACCGAGTTCCACTTCTACTAAGATGACTATGGAGAGCAAGAAGGTTGTCTCCATTCTTCTTCTCTTCGCATCCTGCTCATTCAGGATTCCGTCAACTATTCCTTCTTCGTCTTCAATCGGGAACTCGTCTGCTGTGCCAAATATACAGTGAGAGTGGCTGTATTCGAACCGAATCGAGTGGAGATGAGAATGGTGAGAAGGAGTCTCTCTTCTCTCTCTCTCTACTCAATCCCTCTCAGCTCCGTCAAGTCGACAACGATAATCTCAATCGATTCCTTGGATTGGTGATGGACGGTCCCCAATTGAAGAGTGTGTGGAAGTACTGCAGTAGAGGAAGCCTCAAGGATGTCATCCAAACAGCGAAAGTGACACTCGACTCATTCTTCATCTTCTCAATGCTGAGAGATGTTATCAATGTGAGCGTCTCATAGGAGTTCCTGCTTCACTTCTCAACGTCTATCTCAGGGTCTCTACTTCATTCATCATTCGGATGTACGACTCCATGGAAATCTAACGTCAGAAACGTGTCTCGTCGATGAAAGATGGCAGGTTGGATTGCACTTCAAGTGATCGTTCTACCAACTCGATTGGACAGATCAAACTCTCGTACTACGGCCTCTCGTGGATTCGAGCAGCTCAGAAGAGGAGAAAGAAGGATCTTCTATGGACTGCGCCTGAATTATTGAGGACGGAAGATACAGTGGGAAGCAAGGAAGGAGATGTATACTCATTCGCCATGATATCCAGCGAGGTCCACTTGAGAGACAAACGAAAGTATCATGAAAGTATTAGATAATCACAAAATCATCTGTGTGGGATCTCGATAATCGAAAGGAACGACCAGAGGAGATTCTCTATATGGTTAAGAAGGGAGGATCGACTCCGTTCAGACCCGAATTGACACTCGGAGAGAATCTCGATGTCAATCCTGCCATGGTCAGTCAATGAGGAGTCACCAATGATGGATGGTCTGATCTCTTGCAGTTGCATCTGGTCCGTGATTGCTGGTCTGAGAACCCATCAGATCGTCCTTCAGTCGAATCAATTCGATCTCTTCTGAGATCCATGAATTCAGGAAGGAGCGACAATCTAATGGATCACGTATTCAATATGCTCGAGAATTATGCTGGATCCTTGGAGGAAGAGGTGAGTGTAGTGGACCTTCTTTTTCAATGATTATTTCAGGTGGAAGCTCGAACTCGAGAACTAACGGAAGAGAAGAAGAAGAGTGATGTTCTATTGTACAGAATGCTTCCGAGGTTTGTAAGACTACGAAAGAATGAAACAATTATCTTCCTTCCAGACAAGTGGCTGATAAACTGAAACTCGGCCAATCGGTGGAACCAGAGATGTACGACAATGTCACCATATTCTTCTCTGATGTTGTCAAATTCACGAATCTCGCTGCGAAGTGCACTCCACTCCAGGTTGATCAATCCATTCTATTCCATTGGGAGAAGGGGAATTCAGGTGGTCAATCTCCTCAACGATCTCTATAGTATCTTCGATGGAATCATTGATGAACACGATGTGTACAAAGTAAGAGAAGACTGACTCCCTTGTTCAATCAGCTCTCTCTCTTGAGGTGGAAACGATAGGAGACGGATATCTCTGTGTATCTGGTCTCCCTCATCGAAATGGGAATGAGCACATAAAGGAGATCTCTCTTATGTCCATTGCATTCCTTGCTTCTCTCCAGTCATTCCGAGTTCCTCATCTACCGAAGGAGAGAATCAATCTGAGAGTGGGAATCCACACTGGTCAGTCTCCCTCCTTCTTCTTCTTACTCCTTTCATTTCCTCTCAGGTTCATGCGTGGCTGGAGTGGTTGGGATGACCATGCCAAGATATTGTCTATTCGGAGATACTGTCAATACTGCGTCCAGAATGGAGAGCAATGGAAAGCGTGAGATTAGATGACTCCCCTCATCTCTTACTGTGAATCTTGTTCAGCTGGTCATATCCATCTCTCAACTGAAGCCAATCGATTGC
The DNA here is from genome assembly GCA_900490845.1 of Pristionchus japonicus. Taxonomy (NCBI): domain Eukaryota; kingdom Metazoa; phylum Nematoda; class Chromadorea; order Rhabditida; family Neodiplogasteridae; genus Pristionchus; species Pristionchus japonicus. Next base: position 284,074 of record LS515529.1, read on the forward strand.
TGACTACGATGCATCCTCAATTCAAGACGGAATGCAGAGGAGAAGTAATCATCAAGGTTGATCAGAGTCTCGTTCATTCATTCAATTGGATCATTCAGGGCAAAGGAGTGATGGAGACATATTGGTTATTGGGAGAGAAAGAAAGTGAAGATTCCTTCTCAAATCCATCTCCACCACCTGGTCCAATGAGAGAAACTTGAACGACCATGATTATGATGCTATTCATTCAAATTTTATCTATTCGATAAACCATTCATAATATAAGATCTTCAGTTCACGATAGTTCCTTCAATCTAATTCCAGTCTCTTTCTGTTCATTCTTCGTCACTCGAGTTATCTCAGTGAATGCAGCCGGCTCTCCCGTTGCAGTGAAGTAGAAGAGAATATTCGCCTGAAGAAAGAGAGTTGAGAAAGAGGAGAGAGAGGGGAGAGAGGAGATAACTTACAATGATCATAACAACTCCGTTGAATAAGAATACCATGACCCATCCAGAAGGATCCTTCTCGTCCGATGCAAAGATGGCTACCTAGAAGGGAACGGGTTGGGATAGATCTCTCTCCCTCTCCCTCTCTCTCTCTCTCTCTCCCCCTCTCTCCCTCTTGGTCACTCACAGTGAGAGGTCCAACGATGAGTGCGACACACTTAGAGAATTGGACAGTGGCAAGGACGAAATGAGCATATTGACTGAGAAGGAGAAGGATGGGAAGGAAATCAGATAGAGAATCTCACCGAGAATGGAGAGTAGCACACTTATAGAATCCACCCACGTTCAAACCTAAGATTTATGAGACTCGAATCATATTTGGAGTTGAATAGTTACCCGAAAGAGAAGAAGAAATGGTCATCATGAGAAGAGCGAGATAAGCAGTAGGCATGAACCCGACTAGAGAACACATTATTCCTGGAAGAAGATTGATTCATTCATACAAAAATTACCGCCGAACCCGAAAGTCCAACGGCAAGAGTATTGAAGAACATCATTTTGTTCCTCTCTGAGATAAATCTGAAGGGAGATAATGACAGTGATGAGTATGAGAGAGAGAGAGAGATACTCACGATAGGAGATCAGACAAGAGACCCGAACTCATCTTGAATACAAAATGCATTGTAGCACCTATTGTGGAAAGATATGAAGTCTGCTTGATAGAATACCCAAGAACCTGAAGATAATCATGAGGAAGTTGAACCACAGACTACCGTACCTTATAGATGTAGGTCGGTCCGTAGGTCAACATTATGATGTACCCGACTAATTCAGTGAATGCATTCAACCAGATTACGAGAATGACTGGAGAGGAGCAGATTTCCTGAGTGGGTCGATGGAATAGACAACACTTATCACAACTCACTTTATAAGGGACGAATCGATCTCTCTCGATATGTGCTTGTGTCTTCCCCTCTTGGATTCTTTCCAATTCACGACGAGAAACAGCCTGAATACTGAATGATAAATGACTACGTACAATATAAGCTCACTCTATGCTTCTGGGGATCATCATTGTAGAATGCGAGCCAGAGTCTTGAAGAAACAATTTGATATTAGCTGTGGTTAGATCAACTCACGAAAAGATGAGAATAGTAAAAGCAGCGAAAGTGTAGTAGGCCCATCTCCAGCCAAGGGCAGAAGTGCAGAACTGAAGGAGAATCGAGTAGAATGGAATAGAGAAGAATGAACTCACAGCTCCAGCCACAGGATTGGTGACCATTGATGCAATGGATGAGAAAGTAGTGAGGAATGAGATGAAGATGGCTGTTTGAGTGAGGGGAGCCCATCTGAAGGAACAGATTGAATCGAATCTCTCCTTTCTCTTCTCACCTCACAACAATCACTCCAACTGCAGCGAAATCAGCAGAATAAGCGACGCCCTGAGATTGATTGATTCGTTTCTCCCTTCAATCGACTGTTTCAATGATTGAGAGATCGGTGTGAGTTCACTCGAATTGGACGATCTATGCTATTCGATCGAGTATATTCGATCACATAGAGACCACCATAAGAAGAAGGAGATCAATGAGTTCACCTGAAGGAATCTGAGAAAGATGAATGAATAAAGAGAGAAATGAGCAGCGAATGGAGAAAGAGCTGTGGATAATGCAGAGAGAGCACCAGCCAGGAAGAAGGGAACTCTGAGAGGAGAGATGGAGGGAAGGAATCATAAGTGTGACCTACCGTGCTCCCCATCGAACATACGACCAATTTACAGGGAAAGTTCCCGTTAGAGTTCCAATGGCAACTGCCCAGTGGAGGGCACTTTTCTCTGTTTGGGAGTAAGAATATCGTTGACGAGTCGTCTGGAAATGAGCATTTCATACAGGAACAAAGACAAATCCTTACTCCGTTCCCTATATCGATGATATCTTCTGAATCTTGAGTCATACAAATGAAAGTGAAGTTGATAATCGAGTAATTACATGCTAATGAAGTGAGACAAAGAAGGCCAATAAGAAGAATAACGAATCGAAATTGATCGAACATTCGAGAATTCAGCTGAAGAGAAAACGAATGTTTACGAATGATTCAGAGCTTGAAATATCAGTTGGATAAATTGGATTTGAACTGTGAATCAACAGATGATCCGATCAACAAGAAATTATGGACTTGCAAAACAGTATGAGCAATTTTCAAAGAGTAGGGGGATTTGAAATGGGCTGAGTCAAGCATAACACAACTGTGAAAATGCGCGAGATAATTGAGTGTTCTTTCTCTCTCTTTCTCTATCAAACGCTATAAATTGGCCGAATAAAGAGAGAAAGAGAGTAATAGAGATAGAGGAGTGTAACGAGTGAAAGTGCGAATGAGATTGTCCCTCTGGCCAATGAACTACTCGTGTTATAATTCTCTCATTTATTGATTATCTCGTTATTCCATCTTCATCACTCAATCAATCGCTCTTCTCAACTTTCTTCTGTGTTCCTAGAATGGGAACTCTCCACGTGATCGGAGGATAGATAACATAGAGGGAGAGATTGACGAGACAGAGAAGAACACCCGGAATACTTCCAACCTGAATGTACTATTGTGAAATTGAAGTGATAGAGATTACTCACAGCCATGTAAAAGTTGCCAGATAGAACAGCATAGAGAGTCATTTGAGAGATAAAGAACATCATTATGAATTGCATTTGATATGGCATGTACTCTGTTGTTTTAGTGTCGTACACCAATTTCTGCAATGGAATTGAGTTTCGATTGGAGTGAGATTGGCATAAGCAGACAAGTGGAATGAAAGACGCACAATTTGATACAATGCACCGACAAGTCGAAGATTCTGAACTAGTCCTGATATCGCACCCATTCCATCCACTTGCTGAAAGAGTTGAGTGAGACAAGAGTTGACATTAGGGAGGCCAAGACAATCTCACATCTTCCTCCTTCAGACTGGAAACATAGGCGAAAACAGCGACGAGAGCAGCGAGAACTGCTCCGATTTGTGTGTAGACGATGGTCTGTCGAGGAGAATGAGAGGTATTGAGGGAAGGGAAGAGACTCACTCGGTCTCTCGTGTATTGGATGAATATGGAGAGATAGATGGAGGAGGCGACGAGCATAATTCCATTCGTGGCAACCATCATCGTGTCTCCTGTCATCAGTCCGAATCTCAGCCAGCAACTCATTCTGAAGGAAGTTCAGTCGAGATTGAATGGTTATTGGGAAAGAGTGCCTACATGAGGAAAGGCAGAATAAGCATGACAGCTGAGAATCCCTCCGTTGATCCTCTCTTTCGCCATTCGAGGACAAATGTACTGAAGAAGAATGAATTGAGAGAGAGGAGAAAGAGATTCCTCACAGTGGTAAAAAGACAAATGAGATCTGTAGAGCACTAATCCACAATCCGAATAGATAGAGTAGATCCATGATAGAAAGAGAGAGGAAGGAGTGGATGGGAGCTCTTCACTCAGCTTTGTAGATGTTGCTATCAGTTCATTCCTCTCTAGTGAAACGTCGTCACTCAACTCTGTGTCTACAATGGTCACTTTTTGTGTCGATCCCGATGTTTCTGTGCGTGATTTAACCCTTTCCTCTGAGGAAGAAACAGACACATACACAAGAGTTGTGAAGGAATTCGAGTGCAGAGAAGTGAGTGGGAAGAGAGTAGAAGGAACACTTACTTGACGATTGAAACAACTTTCAAAACGTGCACTTTGGCACATTTCCATATTAAATATTTCTTATTAGAACAAATTAGAATACGATTAGTGAATCTCTCCCTCTCAATCCCCATTCATTCCTATTCCTCATTCTCCTCCACTCCCTCATTCCTACCTCAATCGTCTCTCGCTAGTGGTCGATTCGTCTCTTCTCCCTTTCGTTGTCCCAGTGACTACGATGTTCACTACACTACTCATAACCATCGTAAGGAGAAGAGTACGGTAGTCATTGGATACGGTACCATTCCAGAGTTTGCTCTCACAAATCGCTATTTTTATCATTGTCTGCGGAACAAAGAACAAAAAGAAAGATGTGAGACTCTTATATATTTCCCGATTGTCTAATCTTATCGATTGAGGTTCCTAAACCTCCCACTGGAGAAGATAAGAATATGCCGACGGCAGTTGGAGAGGGAAAATCGAAGATGGTACGGTAGTGTACTGTACAAATTTACTTAAACTCTTAACAGCAAAAACTGCCATCACCCGTCATTCCTGAGAAGAAAGATGAAAAGAAAGAGGATTCGAAAGTAAGTTAGATTGACTGGAAGGGTCATTGATCAATCTACTTCCCATTCTCTTCTTCTATTCAGCCTTTACCCGATGGAGGAAAGGTAGAAGGAGGAGAGAAGAAAGAAGAGAAGGAAGGAGAGAAGAAGGATGAAAAGAAAGATGATGAGAAGAAGAAGGAGGAAGAGAAGAAGGAAGAAGGGAAGAAGGAGGATATTGGAGATGCCTCCACTAAGAATAAACCATATCCAGAGGTGAGAAGTGAACAGTGGTTCAAAGGAAAATTTCACAATGATTTATGGTGAAAGATCCAACTCCATCTGAAATTGAGAAGAAGAAAAAAGCTCTTGAGAAGGAAAAAGCTGAGAAAATAGCAAATGGAGATTATCAGGTAGATATGAAATGAATGAATATAGTCAGATACATAAATTGTAGAAAAACGAGGACGAGGATGATACACTAGAGAAGATCGTCTCTCTCAAGGAGGAAAAGACTGAGAAGAGTGCAAAGAAGAAGAAGACCGAAGGAAAATGAAGAGAAGAATCAATGGGTATCAAAATGGAAAGAGATGGGTGGATAATCGATAAAGTGCTTGTGATGTGATGTAGAATGTGTTTAAAAAATGCAATATTGTCATCTTTCTCAAATTTTCTCGTGTGATAATTCTACATTAATTGCAAAGTCTTTGTCTCGTTTTCGACTATTATTCACTGAGGAAATGAGAATGATCTTTGAACTAATAAGGACGTCGAAAGTGAGAAGAAGTCAACACTTGAGGGAAGTCCCAATTATTTTCACTCTCGGAAATCACAAGGGAAATTAAGTCCCGTGATTTGAGCGAGAGGATAGAGAGTGTGAATTCGAATCAGAACTACGAAATTCGTCATTCCCATACGTCCATTCTGTGAAAGACTGCCGCTTTATCTTCTATTTCTTCCTTCGAATACAAATTTTCTCTCATTGCTCGTGATTTCCGACTGAAGCTGAATGAGAGACATAGAAGGAATCGATTCGTGCTCTCTCCTAATTTGCTTTCATCTCGGAATAAGGCAGGATGGAAGAAAATGGCATTTTCTCCATTATCTTAGAGGGCATTCAGAATGAGAGGACGCATCCTTCATTCGTCCAGTTCTCTCTTTCCAATTCTCGTTCATTTCTCTCTCAATAGACTCTCTTCATTCAGCAATGGCGATCTTCTCTCTTCCACTCAATTCGACTTCGAATAGTCAAAAGATATGTGCTGAACCTGATTGGACCAAGTCAGTCCATCTCAATTTAACTCTGAACTAATATCTTTCAGTCCTATTTTCCTCGAACTTATGGGTCATCTCGCTCAAATGGGATTGAATGTTGCCTACATCTTCAATTACTCTGAATTGTCGTCTGACTTTCCTCGATACATACGGTATCTCTCTAGATACAATTGGACAATGGAGTCTCTATTCAGTGCCATGCTATTCACAATCAATACGGCCTATATCCAATTTTCGTTCGATGGATTGGCACTGATTCTCATTCAGTTCGAAGCACAGAAACGACAGGAGAATGAATCGAGTTCGCTATTTAGTCACTTCATCATTGTTCTTTCTCTTCTTTATTCAGTTGCGCTCTCTTTATTCTCTTTCACTTCTCGTTCAACTCTTTTCATCATCTGGTCTTCCTTCATTTCCATTCAAGTGTATACTTTCAATTTCTTCATGAATCGTCGGAGATTCGGAATTATGAACTCTCCCAGATACATTGCTCTTTCGATCATCAAAATAGTAAGTTCTCCATCCGTTTGCTAATTAATTCTCCCTTAAGATCTCCTCTTCTCCCTTCGCCTACTTCGCTGTTCTTCTCTGTTAGTGTCTCCTTCTCCTTCTCTGTCCTTATCCTTTTAATCAAATATCTCTTAGGCGAATATTTCTGTAATGAAAATGAGTCTGCTTGGTTCATCAGATGGATAATTCCATTCGGATTTATCCTCTTTGGATTCTCAGTTCGTTCCTCTTCTTTATTCTACAGATTCGATAATTCATTCAGTTCGCTGCGATGAACAATTATCTATTGGATGAAGATTTGGAGAGGAAAGGACGAGTCACTGAATTCTCCCCGATCGATTCTTCCCTTCCGAAGAAAGTGAAACGTGAGATGGCTGATGTATGCAATGTCATATTGGGAAGAGTCAATAGAAAGAACCATTGAAGGAAATCTTCGAATTGAGCGAACTCCGTGTGTTCATGGACATTTCCTACACTTCCAATCTCCTCTTATTCCTTACTTTCCTTATTTTCCTTCCAGATGGGCAGTCATACTACGTATCTCCCTCTACTCGCAAACTAACTGATCTCTCTCTCTCTTTTAGTGGTCTCCTCTTCTCGGTATAATGTTCACTATAATCACCATTCGATCTCTCAAGAGAAAACATGGGGAAGTGGTTCGATACTGGGTGAGATTGATCTGTTGTCTGCCTCTCATTCCCTCCCTCAGAAAGTTCGATGGTTCCGTTGGCCTCGTTATGTCAAAGTGGAGAAGGAAGAAGAGGAAGAGCCATGGTCTGGAGAAGATCTCAAGATGCTGCTAGCATTGCAGAGCTGCTGAAGAGAATTGAGGAAGCACTCGGCTTATGGCATCTGATTGACTGTCTATGATTCACCCTGCGAGAATTTTAAATAAATTCTCTTGTTGAGCTTGCTTACACAAATTGAATGAGTCTTGATTATCCTTTCATTTTTGTCTCATCTTCTAGGCTGGAATTGGTGGAGATTCCTGTTTCCATCGAGGTTTGAGAAAGACAGGTGAAATTATGAGAGATTGTTGCGATTTGAAGAGAAGGAAAATTGCATTCACTTCAATGCTATTCAATACACTTTACATTCTTCGTTCTATCGAAGTTTTTCTCACTTTTGTCAGCCTTTTCATTCACATATTTCTGATTAAAATCTTAATCAAATCAAAATCCATTCATCAACTTCTGAGGTAATTCATTCTACTCTACATCACTTACTCTTTCTTCCATTCCAGATTATGTCTCTTGGTTTTCGAGTTAGCATCAATTGTATTCTCCGTTTCTCATTCTACTGATGCTTTAATCTCAACATACAGAGGCGAGCAATCACAGTTGGAAAGACTAGATGATATGATACTCAGAGATTCCGCATCGAATGCCTCCTGTCCTAGAAGACGATTCGATTGTGTCTATTGTTCACACCGTTGTGTACAAAATAGGATCTTTAGCTGAGTGAGACTTTTTGGCTGGTAGAACACACACCTCTGTATTATCACAGTTATCTGGTTTGGCTCGCCCAAACTTTCTCTGTTCTTGAAAGATCTGTGTCAACATTCTATTTGGAAAGTTACGATAGTCGATTTCGATCAAGACAACATCAACTGATTTTATTTGTTGTTTTTGTAGGTTGAACAGAAGATACACGTTGACAATAATTTATTTCAGATTCTCATAGATCTCCTTCAGATGGGCGTCGTTGGTAGGTATCCGGAACCTTATTCCTCTCTTGATCTTGTTACCTAACCATTAATAAGTTCAATTGCCATAAACAAAATCCAACAGAAACAAACAGAATTTCAGTTCTTAATTCATGGTTTCTTCTCTTTCTCATGCTACTGCATGGATTCAGTAACTTTTCGGTGAGTTTGCCCGATTTCTCCTATCTCAATTCATATTTCGAGATGTCTTTTATTCTCCTTCGAACAAATCGAAGAGCCGATAGAATCCATTCAAATCTCAATATTCGCTATCAAGTCAAAGAGAATCTCAAGGTATCATCTCTAGATCTTCCTTCTTTTTCATTCCCTCTCAGTTCCTTCATATCTTCTATCCACTATCTGTCATTTGTGTCTTCTGGCAACTTCTCAATACAACTCTCATCACATTCGCAGTTCTTCTCTTCGATCAACCATCCTCATTCATAATCGCTTCATCCTATTTTCTGGTAATGAGTCTCTTCTTTCTTCTTATCTCATTCCTTGTCAGTGCACTGAACTGTATACTCTCACAGTTTCGACTGTTCTTCTGTGCAGTTCTGCATTGGGAAGGCCTCTTTTGAATCTGCTCGGAGTGAAGAAATCGAAAGTCGCTCCTTCGTCTCTCTCAGACGGAGACTTATATCTGAATATGTTAAAAGCGCAATGGACGTAGATAAAGTCGATCCCTCAAATGATGCTATTTGATGAAACTTCCGATTTTTCGATTGATCGATTTTTGAAACGTGGTTTTTAGTCAGAAATGAATACGATTCAAAAAAAACGTGGGGAATTCAATTTAGATATTTAAATCAGATATTGCCACATGCAAATCACCATCAATCTCCCCTTTCTCCTTTCATTCTCCCCTCATTTCTACTCGTCTCACTAACAGCGCGCGGTTGGCAGTGGAGAAATGGTGAAAGGTGAGGGATCCTCCTACTCTTTCCTCCTCCCCCTCTCTCTCTCTTTCTCCCTGTCAATCTCCTTCCCTTATTCAGATCGTTTTCCACGATCACAGAAGTCGAATCGTGGACACGATCGTTTCAAAGATCTCTACGCGTAAGCTCCGCCCCCTTATCGTTTGATATCGATTGATTGATATCAGGAAGGATAAGGACCAACATGCTGCAGCCACGACTCCCGTAACTCCTGAACTAGCAAGTCGAGCACCTCGACAAGTTGCGAAGTGAGGGAGAGTCGCCTTGATCTTTGATCTTTGATCTCTCATCTCTCTCAGATCGACAACTCCTACCACTGACACTACGACGGGTAACGAGTGCACTCCAGTCACGAAAACTCCCAAGAAAAATCAGAAACCAAAGTTGAAGAAGTCCAAATGGTGAGAGAGGAGGCGGAGTCTCGAGGGGGCGGAGCCTAATCCCCATCCACTACAGGTCTCACGTTCCTTCCGCCGCTACCGATGGTGAAACTACGCACTTTGAGAATTTTGAGAACGATGGAGCTCAGTTGGCAGTGACCAAGTGAGTGGGCGGAGCTAGAGCGAAAGGGGGCGGAGCTAGAAAGAAAGAGGGCGGAGCCTCCCATTCAGGATGAAGACTCGTGAACTACAATGGAAAACGGAAGAAACGACGGGAACGACAGATGGATCGACTGATGCTCCGGATAGTGTGAGGGAGAGAGAGAGGAGGAGGAGGAGGAGAGAGAGGGGAGGGTTGATCTTTGATCTCTTGCAGTACCGTCAAGAGTTGGATGCAATGGGAGGAAGTAATGGATCAGCAGAGGAATTGAGAATGAAACCAATCGAGACGCAAGAAGACGGAATCACTCAAGAAGAAGGAGATCAGAAAGAGATTAGACATGAACCAACTCTCAGAAATGTATGCAAGTCCGTTAAGATGATCTTTGATCTCTTCCATCTCAGGTTCCGATTCCTGCTAAGATTCAACCATCGAAGGAGGCTATCCACACAGTTCGTCTTCCTCCGATTGTCCCACCATCGAAGGAAGTAGTCAAAGAGACTCCTGTTGTGAAGGAAGTGAAGGAAGTGAAGGAAGTGAAAGAGACGAAGGAAGTGAACAACCTGACTAAACGAGAACCGAGGAAAATTCCCACTATCAAGGCATCTACACGGTGAGAAGAGAGAAGGGAAAGGGGAGAGAAGGAGATCTTTCAGTGAACATAAGAAACCTGTTGTCTCTCCTTCTCCTTCTCCTCATCCTCCTCCAACTACCACCACCACCACCACCAACAACAAATCAGTGAGAGAAGAAATGACGAAGAGAGAACATAAACAGACTGGAGTTGGGGTGAAGAAGAAGGAAGAGGTGAGAGATTGACTCTCCACTCCAATCTGATCTCTCTTCAGCCAACCAGTTCCAACTATCTTCTCGCTGTGAAACTCATGAAGATCCTCAAGAGGTTAATCGAGTATTCTCCATTTGTCTAAATCGGAACATTCAGGAACAATTATCTGGAGAACGCTCTTCGTTTTGAGGATAGTGAGAAAGTGAGGAAGCATTTCGAAGCGAATGGATACAGTGTGACTCCGCCCCCTCTGGTTACCTTCCTCCTGATTGATCTTTGATCTCTACCCTCAATCAGATCATGTCTCTTCTCAATCGGGCAATGGATTTCGTCCTCGAAACGGTTCTCTTTCGTGCGGATGATCTCGATACGGGATTGACCAATGATCTCAGAGTATTCATCATCAAGAAACAAGAAGTGAGATCAAAGACGAAAGATCAAAGATCATCTCGTCTCTCTTGACAGGCTCGTGTCTTGATGCTTGAAGTGATCTTCCATCGACCCGATCTCATGCCGACTAAATGGGGAGGAGCGAGGGCTGAGAATAGAAGCAAGAACTGTTCGTTCCCATCGTGAATGGAAGAAGAAGGAAATGACTCTCCATTTCAGCGAAGAGTCGTGAGGGAAAGAAGGGATGGTTCTCATTCTTCCGATAGTCAGAAGATACAATCAATACACGATTCAAGCAATCCAAATTCGAGAATAAACTCGTAGTAGTCGAATAAAGTGACGTTGTCTGATCATTGTTGTGAACGGGAATGAGTGAATACGAAAGGGGAAACGAACAGAGCAACATACTTTACTGCATGGTCCTGCTTCTTTGTACGCAGAGGAGGAGAAAATGTCTGTGACGAATTGAGGAATTGTGAAGCTCGTATACCTGAATTAGCTGCGGGGTACAGCAACTGCATAAATAAACTTGTTTCAGTGAGTCAAAGAACTGAGGAAATTGAATAACAGATTGCTCATATGGCATTTCCTCAGTCAGTTCATCACAAATTGTCCGTCTGATTATACCTTGTAACTCTCAATTAGAGAGATGTCTAAGAAAAAGTTAGAAAATGAGTAATCTGAATCTATCATACATTGAACTAAGGAAGTACGCCATTTCCTACTTCTTTCCAGGTGATTTCCACTCATTCGGAATGAGAAATGGAAGTGGAATAGTTGCTCCATTGCTCACTTCATAATTCATCCAATGTTTCCACTTTCTCTCGCTTTCGTTCGAGCACTCGAAGTTCTCTTCTCTCTCATCAGTTGTTCCATCCATTTGATGGTCATTCGAAAGGTTGTCAAAGCAAGAATTCTTCACCCTTGCCAACGGTATCATTCTATTCACGATCTAATCGATATCGTCTATCAGCCAAACACTGATAATCTTCGAAGTGTCATCAATTCTCTTCTCATCTACTCACAGTATTGATGCAGTCATTGCATCTTTCAGAGGCAATTCATTCCAGATTCTTCTTGTTTATAACTTATTTTTCCACAGGAAGAATAGAGCGATTCCCTGAGTACAAAGAAACTCCTGGAGATTCCCTTGATTACGTAGAGGCAATTCTGATTCTCCTGGCATTGTTTGCAGAGTAATTTCAATATTTGGGGCTGTCTTTCAATATTCAATTCAGTTACACTCTTTGGCTGGCACAGAACTTCTGCATCCTCGAACGAACAATTTCTACTATTTATCTCGACTCATACGATGAGAAATTCCGAGCGTTCAAGGATCAACTGGTTTACTTTCTCATTTTTGTGAGTCCGTATATCAATCCTGTTTCATCCATTCCATTCGTTTCAGATATTCATCAACATTCTTCAAATAGCGTATGTCCATATTTTGATAAATTATCATAATTCAGTTTCCTCACAGATTCACTCTTCTTAATAGATATTTCCTGTTCGTTCTCGTTGCAATTCACGCCAGTCTCAATTTCACGGTGAGCGAGAGAAGAGAAACAGAACTGATTCTTATTCTCAGATGTCCTTCCTTCTCTTACGAGCAAATCGAAGAGCAGATAAGATTGATTCGAGTCTCGGTGTTCGATTTCAAGTGAAGGAGAATTTGAAAGTGAGTCCAATATCAATCGCCTGAGGAGATGTGAATTGAGGTTCTTCGAGTATTCGCTCCTCTCGCTGGTCTCTGTGTAATCTGGCAGATTATCAGTTGTGTTCTCTTCGCCATTCCTCTTCTCACGAAAGATGAATTCATCAATGCGCTCGCTTCTGCTTTCTTTCTCGTTGTGAGAACTTCAGTAGAATGTCTAGGAATGTTAATTCCTTCGATTCCAGACGAGTGAATTGTATCCTCTCTCTGTCTCTTCCACTCTTCTCTTCACAAATGTCTTCGGATCATCTTGCAATCTCAGATGTTGGAAGAGAAACGAAAAGAAGATCGAACCAGAACAGAGAAGTGAAGGCGAAATATATCGAACAATGCTGAAGAGTCAGTGGAATTGAGTATGAACGTATTTTTCTCTGATTAATGATTCGACTCTTTGTTTCTGTTATCAATTACACTTATATTTATTCAAATCAATGAAACGTAAACGTTTCAAATTCTCATCGTGGTTTACGACGGGTAGAATATTCTCAATTTCAAGAGAGGAAAGAAGGAGAAAGAACATTGGCCATAAGAGTCGATTTGGAGAAGAAAGAAGGGGAGGCGACTCCTGGAGAGAGAATCGCCCCTCCTAATACCATTGGAGAGAAGACATCGGGACAGACTACTAATGGAGATAAGATAAGAGGAGAGAGAACATACGGATTGAAGACATTTGGGGCCATGACGTACGGATTGAGAATGAATGGAGCCATGACTAGAGGAGAGAAGACGTATGGGGAGAGAACATAGGGAGAGAGAATGAATGGCATTCCTACTGCAGGAGAGAATACATAAGGAGAGAGAAGGGCAGGATTGAGAATGAGAGGGGAGAAGAGAGAAGGAGAGAGAACTGCCGGCCCGAGTAGAGTGAATCCTGTACGGAAGAAGATGATGAGAGAGGAAGAAGGAGGAGGAATACCATAGATTGGATTGAACATGTAGGGAGAGAGAACCGTTGGTTGAAGAACAGAGAGAACATTCGGAATCTGTCGTTTCGATCGGGTCTGGAATAGATAATAGATTGATGGAGGAATAGAGAGATTGGACGAACCTGGGCTGTTTCATTCGCTGCAATCAATTCAATTCTCTTCCAAAGTGCTTCTTCTCTCTCTTCGTAACTCAATTTATCATATTCATCCAAATCGAAATCTTCATGATGTTCACTCTGAACTCCTGTAGAGAGATCATATCAGAAGGGGTTAGTCATTCGAATTGAACCTTGCTTCTTGTACACTTCCTTCAGTTGTTCCTTATCCAAGAATGTGAACTTTCTCTTCTCAATCTCATCTTTCTGTCTGGGAGTAAAAGTTTCTGCCATCTCAGTGAATACTCTCTGTATTCTCTTCGTCACTTCTACGAATTCTCCATCTAGACCGAACAAATTCATCTGTTGTAGCACCTGTTGAGAGTCCATTTCCTTTCCTCAACGTGACTTCCTTCTCTCTTCGTTACAAACCTTGGCTGCCTCTTGAACAGTCTCTCTCGCTCCCGATATCTCCATTATCATCTCGAGAAGAGAATCTCTGTCCTTCCTCTCCATTCCCGACGATTCGAGAAGAGATGGAAGAGGAACGATCTGATCCTCTGCTTCATCCTGAAGAGAGAAGAAGAGATGGAGAAGAGAGAGAGAGAGTGGAGGAACCTTGTAGAAAGCGAGAACCGAAGGAGAGAATAATCCTCTTCCTTCGTATTTATCGGGAAGAACGGGAGCGAATCGAGGAGAAAGCATCTGAGGCAATGAGTGGAGATGAGAGTGTGCTATCGATCACCTTATAGTTATTATCTCCTCCACTCTTCGAAGTGTGAGTTCTCACTGAATCAGCCAGAGAGAGAGCATCTTTCATTAGAGGAGGAATTCCATCTCTATTGAAGGGAAGATCGAGATGAAGTCGAGAACGATGAAGAGTCTGGAAGGGAGAAGAGAAGGGAAGAGTGGGGGAGAGATGGGTCCCTCACCTTATTGAACACCAGTTCATCAACGGGCGAATCATACATTCTTGCTCCTGGATCTCTTTCGCGGATCTCCATGTCTCTCTAAAAGAGAGATGTTATGTGATGGTAGATACGAAGAAGAAATGAGATACCTTCAACTTGAGAATACTCCTGTATGTTTCCGCCCATCGAGGAGTTTTCGAACCATCGGATCCCTTTCGAAACAACTTTGTTACTGTCTGGAATACAGGATTCATTGAAGATGTATCTGACGCCATACCTTCGACAGTTGTTGAACGGGAGATCCGTGTGAATCGAGGAGATTAGGAGCACTCTTTAGCCTCTTGATCTGAATCGCAACCTTTTGTAAGTAAATGGAAAACAAACAGAAAAAACACTCACATGTCGATTGACTGCTTTGTATCCTTTTGGAATCAATCGATACTCGCTTCTTTTCACTCTTCGATGTTCATTTCTCCTCTCTGGTTTCCTCTGTAGAATGTGACAATGAAATGAGAAAGTATTGACTGAACGAACCCTCTGTGTACTGAAGAATCGAATGTGTCTTTCAATTAGTCGCCTTCTTCGAATATTCCATTGAGAATAACGACGAATCAACTTGAACTTGACCATTTGACGTCGTTGAGGAATCCATTTCTTGAGTTGACCACTTGAATGGATAAATATGATCGGAACTCCTCTTGAAATTCTAACCTATCCAAGACTTTTCCGTCTTGCTCAAGAATAAATGAAGGCGATTCAGTCGATATTCCTCTGAATTGTCATTCTATCACTGTCTCAAGATGCAACTCAACTCTTCTTTCCGTCTATCCAATGTTTTCCTCGCTTCGACGAGACATTGAGAAGTTCGAACCAAATCTGTCTTCATCTCAATTCGACGGAGACAAAGAAGGAATGATCTCTCTGAGTCTGAGAAAGAGTTTCTGATGCATCATGTGATGAAATTGAATGACTAACCTTTGTCGAGACGAGGGACTAATCCCTTCGATACCTGTACTAGAAGAGCCTTCACAGAATGGGTGTGCCTGCGAGGGAAAGTCATCATATTTTGATAACCAAATGCAGTATTGTACCATACAATCCTCCTCACCACATATAATGGAGACTCTTGGCTGAATTGAACGATTCCTTCCCTATCCGAAGCTTCTCGATCAGATCGGTCAAATTTCTTCGTCTCATCATGCCTACAGTCTTTCTTCAATACAACGGGAAGCAGTGAATACTTACCGAAAATGATTGATGGATATAATAACAATATGAGTAGTAATCGCATGGAAGAGTGAAGCACAGACTAGTCAAACGATAGAAATCGAAAGATGAATTGAGTGAAAGTATTGGAACACTGCGGATTTAGACAGGGAATTCAAAGTGCCACGATTGTATTATGATGGGATTAGACTCGATTGAAGACTGAACAAAGAGTTGTTTGACCCACTACTTTCACTCAACTATTTCTCTTTTTGGAACTATGTTTACTCATCAACAAGCTAAGTGTGAACGCTTGCTTGTGAAATGCATGCTGCATATTTGAACATGTATGTATTTATCATATGTACGTCACTGATTGGTCAACCCGTTCTCTCAAATGGGGACAACTCTGCACTTATATGGACGAGGAACGAGAACTGCACTGAATATTGGCTTGAGATCGATTGATTCCGTCTTCTCAAATCGATAATTGAGAAGGAGAGTTCCCAATACGAGGAAAAGTTCCATTCTGGGCAGTCCTGAATCAATCTCAATCACTCAACAAATCTCTTGAATCAGCTCACCTTCTCCTACACATTGCCTCTTTCCCATTCCAAATGCTATGAATCGTTCCAATTGCTTCTGAAAGAGGATAGCCTCTAATACTCTCCAAGTGGATAGATTACCTTGTTCGCAGTTTTCCCATCATCTTCAAGGAATCTTTCAGGGAGAAATTCCGTTGGGTTCTCAAATACTTCGTCATCCTTTAGAACAGAGAAGATCTGAGGCATAGTTAGAGTGTCCTTCGGGATGAAATTCCCTCCGACCACTGAGTCTTCGGTACCTGAATCACAAGATTGAGAGACGAATGATGGGTAGATACTTACATCGATGGAATCCCAGGAATGGAACCATATTGGCCGTTCTTTGAATCTCAGCGATTGCCGCATTGAAGTAAGGGAGATTGGGTTTATCAGCCATCTCGATTCTTCTATCTTTCCCCACTACAGAGAGCAGCTCCGCGCGCATTTTGTCCTGTGAAGAGCCATTGGAGGAATATATATAGATTAGGATTCTCACTTGAACATGGGTATTCTTCATGAGAAGGAGCAATGCCCATCTGAGAGTTGTACTCGTTGTCTCCATTCCAGCCAGCCAGAAGTCAACGACGATGGCATAGAGATTGATTAGACTGGAAGGCTCTGGTATTTTTTTCCCACTGGTCCCCCAGTACTTTTCCCAGTGGGCAGTGAGGTAGGGGACCAGTGGGAGATTTGCTGGGAAACCAGTGGGAAGCGAAACTGGCTGGGGGACCACTGGGAAATATCCTGGGAAACTACTGGGAGAATAGCGGTGTGCATACGTGACTAAACGTGTAATGTCCCGGATAAGGTTGGA
>LS515529.1:316226-371922 GCA_900490845.1 Pristionchus japonicus
TCTCTCTCGCTCGATAGATTCCTCTCATAGAAAGACTCCCCATTGATACACGGTTTCGAAGCCTTGACCGATAGCCCCAAAGAACCTACCACTTAGGTCGTGTTGTATATGTTTCCCCATGTGATGATAAAGATGATATCCTATGAATCCGTGTCTGTATTTGGGCACATCTCAAGGGGCACACTATCGCGTCAAGACAATGATCAAGATGATCTCACACCTCGATTCAATCCATCTCCAGTGCATGATCGAGTTGCACCATTGAATGACAAATAGAACCGGAAGAGAGAGAAGAGAGATCAAACGGTTTCCATCCTCATAGTAAACACTCTCTCGAGTCAGAGTAGAGAGAGGACAGAGGATTACTATGAAAGGGAATAGTACACTCGAATAGAGGAGAAGTTGCATTTGGAATGAGAGGAGTGGTCAATCACTCAATTCCATTCCCACCCACCTTCTTTGCTTCATTCAGACTATTTGGTAGCTTCGCAGCTAAGTAAACAATGATTGTTCTGACGGGCTTCAATCAGTTCTCTTTTGCATTCTCTAACTTGGATCTTCTTCCATTCCAGTTCAATGGGCCAATCTCCAGCTTCGAGTGCAATTCGATCTGCCATTGGGAATCTATTCTTCCAGACTGCATGCAGCACTCAGGTTAGACACTTCTCTGTCTCTTCCCACTCTTCTCTCTTCCAGGATTTCATTCTAGTAGCTGCCCTTCATTCAGTGAGTAGACGACATCCGGGAAGGTATTCCCATTGCTCTTCTCTCCTCTTTATTCCCTTCCCTTCCCATTCTAGAATGGAGAGACACGATGGATACTACGGTCTGGCAGTGATCAATGTCTTCACAATGGTCTCTACTCTCTTCGCTCCTTGTCTCACTAACTGCTTCAAATCAAAGGTTGAGTCTCTTCTCGTGAATAATCGAGATGGTTCATTCCTTCCAGTGGATTTCCTTCATTGGAGTTCTCTGTGCAACTCTCTACTTCATTACTTTCCAATTCCTTGAACGATGGATTTTCTTCGTAGCTTGTGCTTTATTCGGAATTGGATTAGCAGGTTAGGATAATCTTGAATGGAGGAATCGATTGAAGATTTTCAGTTTACAACGTTGGGTTCGAGGGTTTCCTCCTTGAAATTTCGACTATCAAGACTCTCGATCGAAATCATTCCATTACTGGGTAAGAACCGTCGAAAGAGCTAATGAAGAATATAATCCATTCAGTATTATAACTTGTCTCGCTATTTTCCTATCTGGAGTAATCTACATTCTGATAACTGTTATGTATAACGAAGAAGGAATTGATACTGAATATCGCAGTTACTCCGATCTTGAGATAACGTTCGTTATTTATCTATGGTATCATAGTTAATCAGTTCCTCCAGTCACTTCTACGAGATATTCGCTATCGTCTGTATAATATCAATGTGTGTATTCGCTCTTCTTCCCAATGATGAAATCGAAGGAAATATCGCTTCATTCGATGTTCAGCATAAAACGTGGAGAGGGCAGATAGGTATTATTCACAAAACCTTCAACGGTCATTTTTTCTCTCTTTTATTCAGGTGCGATGCTGAAAATGTTACTTGAGAAGAAGATCCTCATCCTTATTCCCTTCTTTCTCTACACTTCATTATTCGACGTTCTATGGGTTTCAATCATTCCAACGACTCTCCATTACACTAATGTGAGTTCACGATCAAATTCGTAGCCATCATAATCCTTTTGAAGAGCCTCTCTGAGTATATTTATATTACTGCATACTTCAGTATGTGTTTTGCCATCGGAAGTTTCTCTGGTTAGAAAAATGCAATTATGTATTCTTGATACTCTTGTTTTCAGCTGCATTCTTAACTCTAAAGTTATCGGAAAGATTCGAAGATTTCGCGATGCGTCCTCTTATGCTATTCAGTGCAATTGTTCAATTGGTAATCGATATATTGCGTGATCTTTTCCGATTTTCAATTTGTAGATAATCTACGTGCTTATTGTTCTAATGATTCCAAAGAACAGTTCAATCGAGCCGACAGACGAACCTTCTCTTCTCATTCAACCGAGGTTTCCTCCCTTCGATTATCGTATCGATCCTTCTCTTTAGTCTCTTTCCTCTTCTAGTCCTCGCTTCTCTATTCGGAATAGCAGAAACTGGTAATAATACAACGAGGTTGCTAAATCGATCAATGTTCTATTATTCAATCCTTTTTAATTGGCAGAACAATCCTCTGTGCTCGTCTCATTCCGGATGGGAAGCAGCAAGTATTCGGTGCTGCGAGATTCTACTCAGTCAGTGGTCCATTCCATTCCCACTCCAATCGGATTCTCTCAGTCTCTCGCCGCTTCTTCCGTATTCTTTGCTTCTCCTCATCTAAACATCTATGCATATTCAGGGATTCTCCTCGGGTTCTTGGTTAGTTCGATAATGTCTTGAGTGAATAGTGTGTGCCGTTCTGTCTATCTTCTATTTGTAGTGTCTGGCAAGTGTTTCATTTCTCTTCACAAGCAGACGAGTAAAGCGATACGAGAAGACAGTTGATCAAGTGAGAGACGGATTCGATGAAGTCTCAGTTGAAATGAGATGCTCGCAGACATTCCCTGTACTCGATGGACCTCCGAAAGCAATTGTTGTTTCGAAAGCAGAAGAAGAGACTGCTCAGCGGATGGAAACTTTTATTGATTGAGCTTACACGAATATTTTCACTTCCATGGGTACTCCATTCATGGGCAATTCATTCCGAGTTCGTTCAAATATGAATAAAAACGTGTAACTGACTACACTATCAAAATGCATCGAACTTTAGACTGTGTGTTCCTTGAAGAACAAAAACGGCGAATGGTGACAACCTTACACTGGATTGTTGATTGTTCACGCCACTTCCACGAATAGAATGGAGATCATCTGATTCCTTTTCCATTCTTGACAATGAACAACATCTCATTTCATACATGGGAACTTTCACTCTCCACTCATCGCACGTGGAAGGGAAGAGTGACTCTCTGTTAGATAGACTGGCTAATTGGTGCAGTCTGGACAAGAGGAAGTGATCAGAATGGAAGAACCAACGGGATGTGATTGTCTATCTCTGCCACCGAAAACAGAATTGACGATGCGATTAGTAGAGAAACAGAAAGTTGATAAGAGAATCGACGAGGACGATATAAAAGAGAGAGAGGAGATAGAAGAAGTGATTACTCCTGAAGAATGAGTGTCCAGATATGTCTTTCCCTTTTTCTTCTTTCACTTTCAACAGTATCTTCTTTCAATATCACAACATTTCGTCGAATCGTAAGTTCGTTCAAATGAATTAGAAGAGAAAGCGAGATTGAGATGATGGAGCATCATAATTTCCTCCGTTCTCTTCACGATGCACCTCCTCTCACTGTGGATAAGGAACTAGAGACATCAGCCATGGCATGGGTAGGGAATCTCATCGAATTGGATCAATGAGATTCATCCATTGCAGGCTCGTCATCTGGGGAAGATCGCGAATGATAAATGTCTGTATCACTCTCAGGCAGGTCCGTTAATTCCTCTCATCTCGAGAGGAATCTTTCCCCTATCAGAACACGTTCTCTCATCGGGACCCGAAGAGATGATCAGAATTCTAGGAGGAGAAAACATCTACTTCATTTGGTCGACGAGTGATGTCAATGAAGAAGAATTGGCAAGAAATGCTATGAAGGCATTCTATGAGGTACATTCTTCGGTAGGGTAAAACTGAAACAAATTATCGTGCGTTCTTCAATTAGTGATCGCCTCTTTTTCAGGAGATTAAATACTACAATTACAATCGTCCTCAACTTCAATTGAGAGCTGCTCATTTCACGAATCTCGTATGGAAATCGGTGGAAAAGATGGGGGTCGGCCTTTACATGGGAAGATACACGTTAGTTCTCATTTTCTATGAGTCTAAATCACAGAACCTCTCACGTATACTCTCAGTAACCGTCACGGAGCGTGCAACGTAGTGGCCAATCCGGAGAGACCAGCGACTGGATATATGGTCGTCGTCCACGAATCTCCTGCTGGGAATATTATGACGAGTGAAGTGAGAAGAGAGAGAGAGATGAGGAGAGTTCACCCATCCTTTCAGGAATTCGAAAGTAACGTCCTTCGACCAAATAAAGTATTCCACTTCAAGAAATGAGCCATCGAATAGTGTTTATGAACTGAATGAAGGTCTATCCCCTTCTCCATTGTGAATTGACCACGGAAGAATGAACCGAATCACACATCTGTATCACCAAATTATGTCCCTTGGATAGTGAAGATAACAGAAACAGAATTGATCTTTGATTTTTTCTTTGATTTCATGTCGAACAACTCTTGCAAATGTTCGGTATTTCTCTTCTTCATATCAATCTCCGAATGATTGATGATACTTTCTTTTTCATGTGGAAATCTCGTCTTTTCTCTGCTTCTCTTATGAAGTTTCTCGATATTTCCTTATGTTGAGTCCACAAAAGAAGCTTCGGCTGAGTGCGTGGAGTAGATCGGCGGGTTCCTGGAACTCCCGGAAATGAAAGAAGATCGACCCAGGATGGATTTAATAGTCAGATCAGTCGGATTCCGGAGCTATTAGTGACGACGGGCAGTCTGGAGGACCCGGTGGTGATGGATATTCGGTGGGTCGAGAGGGAAGGGAATCTGTCCCAAGTATTGCACACTCGATGGAGGAATCTTCTTACTCGTCTCGTCAACGAACCATTACTGTACTCGTCTGCTCGTCTCTTTACGTCTCTGTTTTTGTGGTCGCAAATCAGTTTTGTCTCGGGTATCAACTGCCCTTTCCTCTCTTTCCATTGACAGTTCCACTAGACATCGCAACACTCACACATTGGGAGAGACGAGGAAAAACGACTCTAAGAAAGTTTGCCCTTTCGCTCTCAATTCCTTCTCTCAGCAATCTCTCAAGGATTGAATGAAAAGATCATACAGAACATTCAAACCACGAACTCATGTCAGCACGATTGTTTTTTAGTTGAAATGTCTTCGGTGGTGAAAGAAGTTTATGAAAATTGCATTTGAATTTAGCATAGAATTATCCGGTAAATGGATTAATTTCGTAACAGAAACAGATTCTTGCACGAACTAAAATCAAGTCGTTTTGAAAACAAATGGGTTCGGTCTCGTTCAAAAAAGATTCAACAACGAGCAATATGGTATGCGATTGGTACGGAGAGTCCTAAGAGTGACGTGATCATCATCTAGTGTCACTGTTAGACTACTTCTTCTCAAGCAAGTACTGAAACATATCCAGTGAGACAATCATATCGAATTCAAATCTCTCCGATTCAATTCCGTAATCTCTGTTCCATGTCAACATAGTTCAGTCCTTGAGGTTGTTAATCCTCTCTCCGAATGGTCAACCATAAAAAGTTCGTCCTCTCTCTCCGTCTCAGAGAGAACCGTCCAAGAGAACAGAGAAGAGTACCAAAAAAGAGAGAGAGATGAGAATAAAACTGCCAAGAGAAGGGCTCAGTGTAAGGAAAAACTCGACAAAGTACGAGAAGGGTATAAAAGGCATGGAGAGGATGAAAGCTTCACTGAAAGCAGTCGAATCATGGAAAGGGAGTACAAGATTAAGGTGAGCCCCCCCCCCCTCCCTTCCCCCTCTCCTCTGATCCCTCCCCTCATTCTCCACCATCTCAGGCCCTAAAGGGGGTTGGATATGCAGCCGTATGCATCTCGACTCTCGCCGTTCTCTCTCTCGCAGTCACCGTCCCCATGCTGCAGTCGAATCTGAAGTCAATGAAGGAGAACACTCTCGATAGAGTCAGACTCTGCAAGGTATGATCCAGGTCATACTGTTTATCAGATCCTTAGAGTGTAAGTGGCAGGCAGAGTAGAATGAGTGAGGTTGATGACTGAGATTGGAATGTCCTTCCGAAGCGTCTTGTTCTACTGATCATCTACTCTTCAACCAGGAAGTCTTCCTCTTTCTTCTGACCTTGGCATATCCTCTTTTGCCCTTCTTGTGACCGTTGTTGATTATCAGCTCAATTCGCTCGAAAACTGGAATCTTTCAATCCGCTGCCACTAAAACTTACGACTCAAATTTACGACAGTGCAACCTTGCGATGAGAATTACGATGCCGGTGTTATTCTCAATCTACTCAATACTAATCAACCTCTTCTTCCTCTTCAGACTCGCACTCAATCTCTTCTTCCTCTTCAGACTCGCACTCAATCTCTCTGGTCGGATGTCTCTTCTCTCAAGCACATTCCCCACAACAGAACTGCTCGTTCACTCTCTGTGGACACTCTCGGTCCATTCCGTCCCGATTGCTGCATCCCCAGTCCTGCTGGTGACGAGAGTAGAGGTCACACATGTTCATATAAAACATTCTTCAGGTCCTCCTGGTGCCCCCGGAAAGCCCGGTCGTCCCGGAGCTCATGGAGCCCCCGGATCGAATGGAAATCCCGGTCGTCCTCCTGCGAGACCCTGCGAGCCTCTGACTCCTCCTCCCTGCCAGCCTTGCCCCGCCGGACGCCCCGGAGCTCCCGGAGCCCCCGGACCCGCTGGAAACGATGGAAGACCCGGAGCACCCGGACCTAAGGGATCTGATGGACATCCCGGAGAGAATGGAGCTCGTGGAACCAACGGTCAGCCCGGACACCCCGGAAAGGACGGCAGACCCGGAGCTCCCGGCAAGTCAGCTCAGGGTGGAAGACCCCAGCCCGGTCCCAATGGACAGCCCGGCCGTCCCGGATCTCAGGGACCCGCTGGACCCGCTGGAAAGCCCGGTAATGACGGTAGACCCGGCCAGAACGGATCTCGTGGTCAGCCCGGTCAGTCTGGAGCTCCTGGTCAAGATGGAGCTCCTGGCCAACCCGGTCAGGATGGAAACTCTGGTGGATCGGGAGAGAAGGGAATCTGCCCCAAGTATTGCGCTCTCGATGGAGGAATCTTCTTCGAGGATGGAACTCGTCGTTAAACTGATTCGATTGTTATCCTCATTGATTAGTCACTCGCTAGATTCTCTCTGTCTTTCTACCCTCATCTCAATTCCGATTCGAATGACAATCTTGCAGAGTCGGTTATGTTCCTTGTTCAAACCTCTCGACTCGATAAAAGATTATTTTTATGACCCTTCGTGCATCTCATTCTTCTCTCTCTATCAGTGCATAAATAACCGATTACGGACAAAGCTCATCTCCGTGTGATTTGGATCGAAAGCAATCTCTTTGGTATTCAATGCACCTGCATACGAAGTTAAAATGTATTACGATTGAAATACTTTATCAGTCAATGAAAGCAAAAGAGTGAATCTGCAAGATATGAGAATGGAAACTCTTTGATAGTGAAATCATTAAGAGCATTGAATAATCGGAAGTGACGATTGAACCCATAGAGAAGAGAGTCGATTCATAAATACTATTCGATGGCTATCTAACTGTACAAACAATGGAAATGGCAAGAATGAGTGGAGACTAGGTCTAAGAGACGGGAAAGAAATGGGAAATGGGGGCTATGTCCGTGAGAACGTGGATGAATTGTATCTCCGTTGATAAGTGTAGTAAGCATCATCCAGATAATCTTCCTTCGTCGTCAATCTAACGAGAGTACTGCTTGCGTTGCCTGATATGATCATATTTATATTTTCTTCCTATTTACATTCCTCACCATAAATAGGTCCAGCCTCAGATAGAATATGAGTAGCAGGAGAGAGAATGGTTGGAGTTGGTCGATCTCCATTCGATGAAACGGGAGGAATTAGATCGGGCATCCATCTCCCTCCATCTTCTTCATTTTCATTCATCAATGGAGATTGAACTCGTTCTTCTCCTTCTTTCTGGTCATTCTGCATCCAAAGAGTCTTTCCCCCCATGTAAGCAGGAGATCCATTCTCACTCTGAATTGAATCAGTTAGTGATCGTCCATCTACCGTATTCCTCACCGTTCTTCCACTTAGAGTATACGACCAGAGGAGAGTTGCAATAGAGATGAGAAGGAGAAGACCATTCGAGATTAGTTCAGAGTAATCTCCAAGATGAGAAGAGAGAAAGACTCCAACTGTTGTGTAACACACTGTCATCACACACTAAAAGAGATGGCTAGATTGATGTAGATATGTTTCAATTCAGATCACCAGATTACCCACCAGAATAGCATGCTGCAGCAGAGCTCTCTTCAACTTATGGCCGACTACATACATCTGATACTGTTTGTCCCCCGAGAGAAGAACGGAAGTGCACGATGAGTAGAAGGAGAGCTGGAAGGAGGAGAGATTAGAGAGGAGGAGAGAGAGAGAGAGAGAGGGAGACTGACGATGAGGAAGAGGACGATTGGAGTGAGGAGAATCCAGAAGATCCATGATGACCAATGGAGAGAACAAGAAGAAGAGATGAAGAAGGTTGCTGATGAGAAGATACAAGGGAAGATCACTCCGATTAGGAGACAGACGAAGGCACTGAAAGGGAATGTGGAAATGGAGGGATAGAGGAGGGGACTCACTTGCAATGGTTGACTCCCTCTGACATCAATCGATAGATGTGGAGTGAATAGAGGAAAAGCCATGCGAATGGAGAGGAAGTTGATAGGGAGAGGAGAGCATTTCGGACAGGGCAGAAGATCTGAGAAGGAAGAGAAGGGAATGAGAATGATCTAATCTCGAAGTCTCTTCTCACCTCACTCACTATCACTTTGTGCATTCCGAAGATAACCAGAGCTTCAACGAGAAGGGAAAGACAGAATCCAACCCTGGAAAGACATCAGTCTACGATTATCATATTTACTACTGTACCTGATCAATCTCGTAGCAATCGTAGCTCTGCATAGAGTGAGAATGATTGAGAGAAGGAGAAGACCGATTGAAATTCCAACGAGAACGAGAGAATAGGATGGAGTTATTTGAGAGAGGCGAAGCTGGAAGAGAGAGATGGATATTCTGAAGGATTCGATCGAGAAACTCACCAATTGACTCTGTTGTTGACTGCTTACAATAGTGAATATTCCATCTCCAGAAGGGAATTCACAGATTGCAAAGGATGAATTGACTGCGATGAGAAGAGCTCCTTTCGATTCCCAATTACCTTGAAGGAATCAATAATCAATCGATACTCAACTTCCCTCTTCTAACCTTTCTTCAATTGAACACATTCAGGATATTTCCATCTGGATGAAGTAGTGAGAGGGAAGGAAATTCTAATGGGAGAAAGAGAGGAATGGACGCCGATTATGGCTGAGTCGCAAGTGAGACAAGCGAGTGGTTGGGTGATCTGAAGGAGAGGAGTGAGGGAGGAGAGAGGAGAGAGAGGACGGACCATGTAGAAGACTCTCTTCGTCTTCTCTCCATTGGACACTGTCAGTTGAGCTTCGGGGAAATCTTTTGGTCGAAGATCGAGGAAAGATTCGAATTTGGGGAAGGGACGAGAGGAAGAGTCGTCCAGTGAGAAGACTGCAAGGATTATTGTGAATTGAGGAACCCTCAATTGGATGAGAACTCACGAATATTCTGTGTCGATATCTGCACTGGAGGAGGGAAAAGAAGTTCTTCGTGTTGAGCAAGAATAGATTTTCCGAAGGAGAGAAGACGATTTAGATCAGAGAGGAAATGGAGAGGAGGAGAATGAGACATAATGGATGATGAAGATGAGATCACACTGGAACGGACATGGTTATAGTAAATTGACGATGATGGTTAAGAGAATAGACAAACGAACCTATTGAGTAGTTCTTCATCTCCAACCAATTCTCTCACGAGTGTTCCATTCCTCGAATCAATAATCCGGTGGAGAGTCTCTCTCGCAATCAATAGATTTCTTCCTTCCAGAATTGGTTCATCAATCGTTGCATTCGTCAATTGGACGATGACTTCATGGAGAGAAGCAGTTGAGAGCTGAATGGAGATATTGTTCTGATTCTGATCATTCCTCATTCTCACCTTAGCAAGTAGATCATTGAATATAGGGAGGGTGCAATTGTACTTCTGGACGTCTTTCCATAGTGAATCACTCCCACATCGACGAGTTGAGACTCCAGTTTGGGGATAGGGACACGCTACTCTGGAAGGGAGAGGTTAGAAGAATAGGGAAGGTGCTACTCACCTCGATTCTGAATACTTCCTCGTTGTTGGCCATCCAATTCCATCTTCAATCTGAGAGGGACAGGATCCTTTGATGGGAGAACACTTTCCACTCTTCACGTCGAGAACTTGGAAGTGAGAGAGACAACGATCACATCTGAATATCAATTGACGATGTGCTCGTGTGTTTTGAGGGGCAGTGGTTGACTCACTTTTCTCCTCTGGCATCTCCAGCACATTCACATTGACCAGACGAAGAGCAAGAAGTGGAGAGGGAAGAGGGGCCGCATCCACAAGAAATGCATCTACCGCGGGAGAGATAATGGTCTTTCTGAGATGGAGAGATGATGGAAGGAGAGGAGAGGAGGAGACTCACGGGACAAGTGCACTGTCCATTCAATTGATTACACTGAGAGAGGAATCCCTTCGAGGGATTGCAGTCGCATTGTTTGCAGTGAGGGAAGGAACCAAACCAGCCAGAGGGACAGATACGAAGAGGACGAATCCATTCACAGTTGAGACCCCATCGATCTGAGAGGAGGAGGAGATTGGAGGGAGGAGAGGGAAGGAGGGAAGGGAAGGGGACTCACTCTGGGGGCATTCACACTCGTATCCTCTCGTTGTATTTGTTGGTTGGCAGAGTCCTCCCTCTCCACAGATTCCTTTGAGGGAACAGACAGATCGACAAGAATCTCCGAAGAATCCAGATTGACATTGGCACGAGTGCTTCTCCCATTCACGATGGCAACGGGAATTGGGAGGACAGACTCCTTCCATCGAACATCGATTGGGGGCGGAACAGCCAGGACGAGTCTGAAGGAGAAGAGGAGGTAAGGGAGGAAGGAGAGGGAGATCGAACCTTTCCCTTGGAGACAGGAGTGAGAATCTCATCCTCCACTGTCATATCCTTGATACATCCTTCGAACTGAGATGGATGATTAGTTGAAGGAGCGAGACCAGAATAAATCGATCGAAGTGTGACCGATTGACGAAGGGGAATTGACTGAATAATCAGTTATTGATTGATCCTTTCTCTGTGATTCAAACCGTTGAGTATAGTCCATCGACAACGATCACAATCGAATCTTGTCTGAAGTCGAGAGAGACCTTAGTCCAATGAGTGGGGAATATCTCAGGAGAAATGAGATGGGTTGAATTAGTTCCGAATGAAGCTCGGAGGAGTCCGTCCTCGATCTGAATGAGAAGAAGGAGGTGGAAAGAAGTTCGATCTGAATTGAACTCACATGAAGAGAGAAGAAAAGTACTCGAATGTCGAATTCGACGACGATCAATTGTGAATAAGTCTTCGAACTTCGGAATGAGAAAGAGAGATCGAATGGAGAGGAAATTGAATCCTGTGGCTTCCACACTATATAAGATTCTTCATCGAAGAGAGAGAAAGAATGGAGTTTGGGATGTTCATCATCTGAATTATCTCCTTCTCCCCTCTTCCTTATCTCTTCCCTCACCTCTACAATTCCTTCCATTGCACGGTGCACACTGAATTCCTCTCCATCTTTCTCTACATTTCCCTTCACAACTTCCTTCTCTGCATCTTTCTCTTCTTCCTACACATCCATCATGAACCACTCCCATTCTCTCCGTCTCATCTCGATTTCCGAAGTCGATTTCTCTACCATCGATGGATAGATTGGCAATGCATCCACTGAGAGTTCTCTCTATCTCTCTTCCTTCACTCAATCGTCCTCCAATGAAGATTCCACTGATTACATCGAGGAATCGAAAGCAAGGAACGGAGGAATCGATGCATCTGAAGAGGAGTGATTAGAATGAGGGAAGTCCCTTCTCTATCTCTTCCACTTCTTCCCACTATCGTTTGCAGTTTCCCTCGTGATGAATGGGTGTCGAGAGAGAGAGAGAAAGAAGGGTCGGCCACAGAAAATGAGACCCATTTCCGAAAGTGGAAGAGGATAGGGAGAGAAATGTTGCCATTTGATGGGAATGAGATAGAGGAGAATAATAGATGGACGAATTTAGAGAGGAATAATAGGAAGGAAGAAGGGAAGATCACTCACTTCTCAGGCAGATCAATCGATGTTCTCATTGCACAATGCCTACTATTCTCGAGACCAGAAAGAGAAGGATCACAATCGTCCAAATAGACAAGAAGTGTCTGAATAGAGTCAGTTATCGATTGAATCACTTCTCAATATCGTACCCTCTCGTAGTATTCAACAGTCACAGTATGCCACTCTCCATCATTCATTCGATTCTTCTTCTCGTCTCTCATTCTAATCGATCCCTTCGATTCTCCTCCAACCGAGAATTCAGCTCTGAAGTGAGATGAGTTTGAATGCTCTGCTTCATAAATCTCACTTGAGAAGTCGAGCTTCGAGTGAAATCTCGACGAAATCGGAATCTCGATCTCCAGCGAAGAAGAGAATTCCATCGTGGGCGATCGTTGCCACTCTGAACAGACGAGGCTTAGATCCGAAATAGTCAGTCTGCTCTAACCTAAACTGGGCTCTCCACTGAACTCTTCCCAGTTGTTCTTCTACTCTCACTGCACCCTTTCCATCGAAGGAAATCGAACGGAGGGAACATCTGAAAAGAGATCTTGCGAGATTTTAGATATTGATGCATACCTGTGATCAGTATCTTGTTCATCGTATCTGCATTGAGTGCATTCCATCTTTCCATCTCTCAATACACATCTCGAATCACTTCTACAATATCCAGAGGAACAAGTGTGAGAGAGAGGAGGAATCTCGCAGTCTGATCCTGCAATTACTCATTTACTTTCGCTGTCGACAGTACATTATTCCAATCCCCGATCCTAAACCATCTCATCTGCTTCTGTTTCCATCCCTTCATCGCCTATCCATCTCTCTCTCTCCTCTTCTTTCATTCTTCTCGACCCCCCACTGAGTCCTCTCTATCGGGATCTCTTTCAAACCGTATTGCATACTATCCTCTCTCTCTCTCTTCTCATCATAAAAGCACTCGAGATCATCCCTTCATCTCTTGACTCTCTTTCTCTCCCTTCATCCTTCTCATTCTTCTTCTCTAAGGTGGCTTCAATCCCTTCGCCCTTCCCTTCCTTGGATTCTCATTAGAAAGAGTAATTAACTCTTTGAGGGAAGGGTGCAATTATGAGGGTAGAGAGTGGTTAGAGAGTGTATGGAATGGAGAGAGAGTAGACACTTAGCACCCTTCTGGATACATCAAAGCAAAGAGGAAGGAAGGGGGGCTGAATAATGAATCGACGATGAAAAGAGGTGCGTGTCTCTCATCTGTCTACTTGTTATTACGAGAGAGAGAGATAACGATATTAAGTGACCATTGGGCATAAAATGATTCAGTCTCTCTCTCTCCCTCTCAATCTCATTAACTATTCTCCCCTTATGAAATGTGTGGTCCATCTACGGGTGAGTAATGCTTATTATCTCCCTTTCCAATGGACGAATGAATAGTAGAGTAGACGGCTAATATGTGTCCATCTCACTTTCCCTTCCCTTCTCAATCAATACCGTATCCTTTCTCATTAAATACCGTACCTCTCCATCCTTCCCTGCATTCGCATCTGAATCCACTCTCGAGTGGAATGCAGCTGCCGTTATTTCGACACGGATTACTGTAGCAGAGGTCGATTCGAGCGTTGCAGGAGCCAGAGAGATTCGAGGAAGCTGCAATCGGGAGAATTAGGACTGGAGGGATTAGGACTGTCATGTCCATTGACAGTATTGCATTCATCTTCGATATCGTCTCATTCGCACCCCTTCCCTTCTCTTTCTCTCTGTGGAAATATATGCAAGTGAGATGGCTCCTCCTATTAATGGGAGACGTCCGTTCTATAATTAAGGCTGCTACTCCCTTCTCTTCGTAGATCGGTAGAGGAGGGAATTGGATAGGGGAGGAAGGAGGGGGAGAGGGGGGGGGGGTTAGTGACAGACGAGAGGGGGGAAGGGATGGTCATCGCTTGCTTGCGTAAGAGAGATCCCGTGTGAATGACAGACTGTGGGATGAGTCCTCTCTCTCTCGATAGTACTACTTCCCTCTCTCTCTACTCACTGGTCATTCCGTGTGGACACTCGCATGAGAAAGTCTTCAGTGTCTGCAGAGTGAAAGAGATGAAATTGTCTGTGTTGTGACGCTGAAAGAGAAGAGATTACTGTAGGAATGGTCGATCGAGAACTGGTTGATTGGAGGGAAAGTGGAACTAACGTATGCATCTTCCATGAACTTGAGTGTATTCCTGCATTCTTGCATGTATGGACACGGTTCTTTCTTACAATTCTCAGCCTCGAATACTTCGACCCTCAGAAGAGACAATCTCTCTATTCTCGATCTCTCAGATTGAAGTAGATCACGTAGTTTCCACCATCTGTAATCATTTCCTTCGTTCCATCCTCCCCCTCTCTCTCCCTTCCAACAAGTGTTCCATGATGATGTTCATTGTCCATCTCAAGAGGACTCCTTCAACCCCCTTCGTCCCTCCTTCGTCCCTCCTCTCTCTTCTTCCCTCTTCTCTCCCTCGTTTTCCTCACTTCTTCACCCCTCCCTTAGCACTCTAATTAACTGCATACGAAAAAAGGTTCCCTGGAGACTGGAAGCTTTCTCTCTCTCTCTCTCTCTCTCTCTCTCTCTCTCTCTCTCTCTCTCTCTCTCTCGGTCCGAAGGGTCTTCTAAATAGACAAAGGGGAGATAATCAGAGTGACAGATTGGGAAGAGTAGAAAGGGTGTTGATGTAATGAGAAAGAGGGAAGAATCATTCGATTATCGACCCGATACAAGAAGAGAACAGATGGAAGAAGAGAGAGGAGGGAAGGGTGTGATTGGAAGAAGGGAAGACAGGGGAAAACACTCGAATATCAAAGGAAAGACCGATGAAGAGACTCAAGGGAGGGAAATTGCAGTGTTGCGCCATGAGTCACAATGCTATGCTTATTAGAGGAGAGACTCGCGCAATTCAATGCTGATTTCAGGAGAAGAATGAGACTCGATGCTTACTTGACAACTCTCTGCTTGTGTCTGACTAAGAATGAAACGTCCAATTGAGATTCACGTGATTTGTGAACGGAGATGGGGAGAATGTCTGATTCAGTCCAATCGGAGAGAGTTGAGATCGATTGTCTGAGAGAGAAGATCATTCAGTGAATGGAGCAATGACTACCATACCTGAATCGATTGAACACAGCTGGGTCCCAGAACGAATCTTCATTTGTCCCTTCCAATCTCACTGTCACTGCTTCCGATAACCATTCCGCCTTCACATACACATACACTAGTCTGCACTTGGCACAAACCGTGTTGGGGCCATCTGATGGAGGAGAAGATTGTGGTATTCTAGTCCCTTCGACCCACCAGTCACACACGAGTCAAGAGATGCATCGAAGGAACTTCTCCAGATTGTCTTGAGGAATAGCTTGCCCGTTGTTCTCTCCACTCCGAGCAATTCATTCTCAGCCAGAGAATATTCGAGAGACGCGGATTGATCAGAATCACTGTGATGGAATCAGTTCGATAGATTCGACCCTACTCAATCTCACAAGGCAGGAATGATTCCGATGTGTCCACTAGCCAATCGATCTTCATGGGAGACGACGTAGACAAGGAAATCTCTCAATTGAGGCTGATTGTCGTTGACGTCGAGGAGACGGATTCTGACGCCAGTCGTCGAGGAGAGTTGACCACTGAAAGAGATGAAATCATTGAGAAGGGAAGGAATGGGAGCGAACCTCGAAGCTTGAATCTCTACGTAGAAAGTGTTGATCTTGGCTTCATAATCGAATGGGACTCTCGAAAGAATCTTCACTGAATTTGGTTCTCCTTCGTCAACGATTATATCGAAGAATCGAGCATCCGAACCACCGAAGATACGGAACTGAAATGCATTATTGTTCTTATTTCTTGAGATCGGTGGATCGTCGAGGAGGAATCATACCTCAATCTTAGCATTATCTCCTTCATCATCATCAGTCGCTGATATCGTTCCAACCACTGTTCCAGGAGGGGAATTCTCCTCCAGTGTCAATTCGTATGAACTCTGCAATCATTCCATCCTCTCCTTCTCCTCTCTCAATCTCTTTCTACCTGTTCGAATCTGGGAGCATTATCATTCACATCGATAAGATTGACGGTAATGGATGAGGATGCAGATAGACTCGGCTTCCCTCGATCCCTCGCATAAATTGGAAGCTCAATCCTGAAATAGAGACCACTTTCCCAATGTGTTCCTCCCTTCTCTCCTCTCCTCTACGTCCATTTCTAATCCCTTGATTGTTCTCTCAATTCTACTCCATTTCTGTAATGTGATCTCTCACAGGCTCCCTCCCTCTCTTCCTTCGTTTCCATGGGGGTTATGGACCTCCTTCCTCCCCTTCCCCTCCCCCCCCCCTCCCACCCCTCCTCCCTCCTCTCTCCCTCTTTCCTCCCTTCGGCAATGGCTAAAGTGAACGGCTACTCTCTTTGACGTGAAGATTGACATTGAGAGTGGGTTCATTAGTTTAATTGGAAGGGGAGTGAATGGATGGTGACAGACTGAGAGAAAGGGACGAACCTCTGAATTGTCTCTCTGTCTAATCTCGAATTGACTCGGAGAGTTCCCGATGTTCGATCCAGTCGGAAGAGATCTTCTTTGACTATGGGAGAAGATTCATTCAGATAGTAATCGAGGAGGGAATTCTCTCCTTCGTCTCTATCGTGTGCTGAGACCTGAGAGAATCAAGAGTTATTCGTTCTATTCGAATTGTTCAGATCAGTTGTTTACTAGCTTCCACAGCATTCGTATCATTCAGTCTGCAATTCAATTACCTGCAGGAATGAAGTTCCAATAGCAATATCCTCCGAGATGGATGCAGAATAGTTGAGACTCGTGAACTGAGGCTCGTTGTCATTCACTGTAATCAGTCTATTCCTTCTCTCTCTTCATCCATCACTGCCCTTCTCTTCCCCTTCTCTCCCTCGATGTCACACCTTCTTCCCCCTCTCGACTTGATTAGTCTCTGTCTATCCATCTAAGGATATCACGAGAGAGTGAGGGTCTCGAGGAGAGTCCAGAGGAGGAGAGAGAGAGGGGAGAGGGGGGAGAACAGCCCCTTCCATGCAATGACCAGCTGTCCAACTTATTTACGGAAATGAAGAAGGGAGAGACAAAAGGAGAAGGAGAGAAGGGAGGAAGTAACCTATCGGAAGAAGGGATGCCAGAGGATTTGAATTTATGGTCTCAACTAACGGAAAGCTCCTCTGTACCAGTGAATGCCATCACAAATCTTGGAAGACCCACCGTCATCAATAATAATCTCCATAGTGGTTGTAGTAGAGAGGGGAGGAATGGCATGGTCAGATGCAGTTATCATCAGAAGATACGAATTGCGAGACTCTCTATCCAGAGGAGCAGCAACCTGTAATCAGTCTGACCCATTGAACTCCCTCTCCTCCCTACCGTAATCTGTCCAGTGGTTGCATTTATAGTGAAGTCCTTATCACAATCTTCACAAGAGTATTCAATTCTTGCATTCTCTCCTCTATCATTATCTTCTGCCTTCACAATAACAACGGAAGATCCAATGGGAGAATCCTCTGCCAGATGGACTGAGAATGGTTGATGAAGGAAAACTGGAGGGGAATTGACGTCATCGACGTGAATCTGAGAGGGAAGAGATAAGGATACTGTAGATGGGAGATACGGTACCTCAACTACGGTAGTTCCCTTCAATCCTCCCTCATCTCTTGCTGATACAATCACTTCGATAACTTCCTTCTCTGCTCTCTTCATTGGACTGGCTAGACTCAGAAGAGCTCCTTCCACTCCCATATCTATGAGGGAGAAGACTTCTTCATTCGATTTCTCGATCCGATAAGTGATCTTCGGATCTTCGTCTGCATCGAATGCACGAAGAAGAGATACTTTCGTTCCCCGAGGAGAATCTTCAGAGAGGGAAACGATCGTCCGATTCTGGAAGGAGAAGATGAGAGGAATGGAGAGGGGGGGGGAGGGGGGAACCTTCTCGAAGAGAGGAGCATTATCATTGACGTCTTTCACAACGATGGTCAGCTGATATTCAGTAGAGAGAGGTGGATCTCCCCCATCTTTTGCTGTGATCTGAGAGGGAAGAGATGAAGATGAGAAGGGAGATCGATTACCGTACCACAACATCATATCTCGCAGTTATCTCTCTATCGATTATCTTCGTTGTTCTCAATATCCCCGTTTCTGGATCAATCGTGAAGTCTTCAGTGCCATTGAGAGAGTATCTGAAGGGCGATCGATATTCATCCACCGTATCTTCTCTCTCCCTACCGTATGCGTGCATTCGCTCCGAGATCCTCATCGATTGCGAGTACTCTTCCAATCTCTTCTCCTACTGCAATTCCCTCCTCCACTTGCAATTGCTTGTGAGTATTCACGAATCGAGGTTCCTGAGGGAGATTGAAGAGTGAAGGAAAGGAGGAAGGGCAGTCTCACATGGTCATTGATATCGACCACATGGATATAGAGAGGGACGGTCGTACTCCTGGCTGGTTGAGATCCGTCTTTCGCCCGAATCAATAGAGAGACTGCGGCATCGGAGAGAGGAAGAGCGTCTCGAAGAGTAACCTGAATACCGTACCCCTCAATCAGTTATCGATTCCATCTACCGTACCTCTCCCGTTGTGTAGTCAACAGAGATGGGAAGAGAGGTGGACGATGCGAGTGAGTAGTGAACTTCCCCATTTAGACCCGAATCTGCATCTTTTGCATGGACGACAGCTATTACAGCAGGAAGAGTCGTATTCTCGAGAACGGAGATGTTGTAGTGAGACTGCAATTAAGGTTTTACACTCTGTCTTCACTTTTTGCAAGGAGTTCTCGTGTTTCGTTCCATCTGTCAATGACTGTCCTCTTTCGGCAGAGTCTGGTCAGTCTTCCCCTAATCCCCCTCTCCCTCCCTCTCTCCCTCAGTATCCACACTATCCAGGTGGCTAATGAATGCGAAGTCTCTCTCTCTCTCTTCTCTCTCATTCCCTCCAGTCGACTGTTACTAATTAGTCAAGATCTATCTCCGTATGGCGAGAGATTCGAGTGGGGTCATCACTAATATATTTTTTGCCTGACTAAGTCTGTCTAAATCTGACCTGGTCGAATACGGGAGAATTGTCGTTCACATCGATTAGACTCAATTCGATGAGTGCAGTTGATTCACGTGGAGGAATTCCCTTGTCTCGAGCGATTACTGAGAGACGCATCACGGAGAGAGATTCACTGGAAGAGCTGACTGTTACGAGGGGAAACCATCTTCTTATTTGACGTTTCTTATACATCTCCGATACTCCATTGCATGACTATGATGTCCCTCACCGATCGAGATTGGCAGCAGTCTGGACAACTCCCAACTTGGGATGCACTTTGAGTAGATTCGCTCCTTCTCCATTTGGATCGAGAAAGTATTCCACTTCTCCATTCAATCCTGCATCCAAATCACGAGCGAACACAGAGAGAACAGTGGTTCCAACCTGGAATGAGAGATGGTACATAGAATCCTCTCTCTTCGTCCCATCCTCCACTACTACTCAGATTACCGGCTTCCTCTCTCTCAATTAGTCCATTCCCTCTCTTCCCTCTCACCTGTCCTCTTCTCTCTTCTTTCTATTTACACCCATGATTAGTAGATTCCTCCCTTCATTTCAACACTTCTTCTCTCCTTCAGTCATCTCTCCTCTTCTACTCAGTCCTTCCACTCTTTTCATCCATCTCTCTCGTCATAAAAGTGCCCCTTGCCTTCTCTTCCAAAGGGGGAAATGAACACTGGGATCCGTATCCAAATGGGCTCTCTCTCTCCCTCTCCCTCCTCTCTCTCTCTCGATGGAGTCATAGCCAGTCTACCTAGTCGGGTCTCTCTTCAGTATACACGAAGGTGCAACCTCTTCTCTTCTCTCTCACGATGGATCTCATTTTTCATCTTTGGGGAATGGATGGAATGGAAGATGAAGAGAGGGCAATCTCAATCCTTTCGAGGGTATCATTCATGCAGAGAAAAGGACAGGTGATGTGTTGGAAGGGGATAGACAGTGGAGGATGATGGATGGACTATATCTATGAGAGTATGACTAGATAGAAGAGAGTAAGAGAGGACGAAGGAGACCGAAGTCAGTATTTAACTCACAGGGGCGTCTTCTCTCGTCTCAGCGAAGTAAGAATCTCTCTCGAAGACGGGCGAATTGTCCTGTACATCGAGCACGTCGATGACGATCGTCGTTGAGGCCGACGTCGACGGATTCAGACGCTCGTACGCTGTGACCTGAGAGGAGAAGAGAGTAGATGCTCCCCCCCCCCCTTCTCTCCCCCTCCCCCCCCCTGATTGCCCCTCTCTCATCATGGAAGACTCTTCTTTCACCTTGAGTACGTGCTTATCGAGTGTCTCTCTATCCAATGATTTCGCAAGATGGATCTCGCCCGTATTCTGAAATTACCCTTCGTTTCTCTTCTCTTCTGACTCATTCCTTACCGTATTGAGTGTGAATATATTTTGTGATCGTGAATCTTGAGGGGCGACCATTGAATAGTAGAGAGGTTCTCCAGAAGCGTGAGATGCGTGAACAGAGAGGATCGACGACCCCGTCTCCGCGTCTTCCGCCACCTCCTTCACGTATCTACAACAAATGATCATACTGAGCATTGTCAGATCGATAGAATTTGGGAATAATTGAAAACTACGTACTTCTCCTGTTGGAAATGGATGGCAGAAGAAGCAGGATTCCTCCGTCGAACCCATCGTTTTACTCGTCTGATAGTGGATTGATCAGACTGATTGAGGAGAGAACAACAAACCTCGTGGACTGAACTGGATGAGCAATCCTCAGATATCTCTCATTCCTCTCTCCGCCACACGAATAATTATATCGCAGAACGAGTGGTCTCTCATAGAAACAGAGACGACTCTCAGCGAAGAGAATTCCTTCTCCATCGAGTGAAATGAAGTCTGATTCGATGGAAGGAGGAAGGCAGTCAAGAGAAGAGATTCCAGATAGAATGAGTATTGGTTGACCAGAATGGAGACACGGAGGGGAAGAGGAGGAGAGCCATTGGAGGGATTCAGAAGGGAGACAACAGGGAGAGGAATGAATCCCATCGAAGAGAAGAAGGAGAAGAGAGAGAATCATTGTCGATGGAGATGGTTGATCATATTCAGATATGGACACTACTACCACCCTCACTGACCACTCGGTCTGTCTGACTCTCCCTCTCCCCTCCCCTCCCCCCCCTCCCCCCTCTCCTCCCCCTCTCCTTCCCCTTGGTAGAAGCCCCGCCCTCCTCTCCCTTCCTTGCATCTGCATATGACAATTAGTGCGAGTCTCCTCTCGTCTCTTATGAATATGTTCATACAGTGTCAGAGTGACAGGAGGACACTAGGGAGAAGAGGAGGACTAATGATGAAGGGACGAATGAGAGCCAATAGAAGAATGACTGGAGAGGGATGCTTCGACCTCATTCATCCCATCAACGGGGCCACCACACACTCATTACCCCCTGTTCACTCCTTCCAAATGGATGCCATTTCGAGAAAGGAAAGGGAATTGTGAAATGGACGATTCCTTTCCTTCTCTCGACTGAATTAGATGAGACGACGACCATTTTTGAGTTGAAAGAGCACAAAGAAGGGTGCGAAATGAGATTGGAAGGAGGGGAAGAAAGGAAGAGATGAATGGAGAGAAGAACGAGAGGTTTGAGAGGAATAGTAGCATCAGGTTTATTGTTGTATATTATTGTGTTGATATGGTTGAATCGGTCGATTGAATAGTCAGAAAGAGATTCGACTGGCAACAGTGGCTGGATAGACAGAGGTAGTTCGAGTTTCCTGATGGGAAGAAGATGAGCAGCAAGAGGAGGGAGAGAGACATACAGTGAGTGTCCCTCGACGATCCACGTTCCCTTTCCATCGAAAGAGAACCAATTCGAAGGCTCGTCTGGAATCAATCCTTCGAATGGAGTAGATGGTCACACAATCTAACCGATATTCGGGTGATCTCCACGTATAAATGAGGACATTCGTAGATGCATTAGCAATGACGAGCCATGCGAGATGAGTCTCGATCGTACGAGAGAGATCAGTGTCACGAGCCCATAACTGAATGGAAAGATCAATTGGGATAAGAGGAATCAGCCAACCTGGGTAACGAAGAGCGCACAGACAGTGAGAAACCAAGTGGAAGAGTAGACGAGGACAACCACAGAGAGAGAATTGAGCATCCTTTTGAGACGAAGATACGAATTTCGATTCGTTCGTTCCACTGTACCTGAATTAGTCTTTTAGTCCCTTCCATGTCTAAATCTGTTCCCTAGTCGAGTCGTGTCTAATGGGTAGTTTCCAATTCTCGCTACTCGTATTCCTCCGCGTAATTGAATGACCACTAAATATCACAGGGGAATCAGGTATGCGACCATTTTTCCTCGCAACATTCAAAGATAAGTTGATTTGAAGGCGTGGAACCCACGCGATAGACACCCGATTGACTAGAGAGGGAGAAGGAGATCTATGGTGTTGATCGAGTGAAGTAGTAGTAGACTCCATCTATCTTGACCATTTCGACGAAATGTTTTCGCCCCTCTTGGTCAACAATCCTATGTAATTTCTAGATTCGAAGAACAGGTGAAATTGACTGCCACGGGAAACGATCGTAGTCTTCCGTAGACAGAGTCAAACCCAAAGTCAACTCGTCAGCCCCCGCTCTATCCACACTCGGGAACGTCCATTCCCGTTCTCATGGCCTCCAATCGGTGCAAAGGAGGCAAACTCACGTCCCATCCTTGCACATTTGTATTGAGCGACTGCGTAGACAACGAGAGTGAAGAGACCGAGAACGAACGAAGCGCCGATCCAAATGAATCGAGAGAAGACATTGAAGGCTGTGGGAGGCATGCACACTGGCACTTTCTGAAGGGAGATCAGAGATTAGAGTGGAAGAGAGAGGGGAACTCACTGTACTCCCCATATCGAATGCCCCGATTCCAGTTATGATTAGAGCGTAGATTAGAGCTGAGGCGATGAGAGCTCCGTGGACCCATTTGGGGAGAAGCTTGTACCTATTGGAGAATGGATTATCATCAGGCAAACAGACTAATAATACCTTATAGGAGACATCACAGCCATTAATCTATCGATTCCAAGTGAAAGTCCCATGAAGGATTGGACTGATAGACAGAAGATTCCATGGAGAGAAACGAGGAAACAATACTCGTTTGGAATGAGATACCAGTCAAATAATTGGAGGACTCGTAGTTGAATCTGTGAATGGATCGATCCACCCTACCCATATCTTTACCACTTACGAGATAGAAACAGATTATTGTATCTGCCACTGCTAAAGTCGCTATCATTATGCCGCATCTGTTCTAAAATGAAGCATTTATCTTAGTCTGCTTCGAAAAGGGGTCACCTGCAATTGGATTGTCTTCGCAGTCGCTGTGATGATTAGAAGATTTCCCATGAATCCGAGTAGAGAAGTGATCATTGTAGTGAGAATCATCCATAATGGAACGAGACCCGATGAAGGAGAAGGAAGAGAAGAGGAGGAATTCATGTGTGGAGGATGGAATGAGGAGTTATCTCTGTAGATAAGGGGAGGAGTCAGGGGTGGACATTCTTAGTCTCTGTCTTGTAATAAACTACACGGAAAGATGGAAGTGGAGACTAGGCAATTTCATTCAATCGGAGATCTATTCAGTGAAAAGATCGACTTTGATGGTTACGACGAAACAGAAGACCGAATTGCCCAAATGTATTTTGATTTGTGGAGGAACGAATTTAGACGAGTTGGATCTCATGACTCCGATTGAAAGAAGGTGAGAACATTGAGTTGAAAGAAGATCGAAAGTGATTACACAAAACTAACAAAGTCTATATTGTTTAGTTTTGAAGAAGAGATGATAACGTAAGAAAATTGGGAAGGAAGTAGATCAAATCTTGAGGGAAACATCTGAATGAATTCAGTGTACGAGAGGAAGGAAAAGGCAGATGTTTGGGAGTTTAGAGAACTAGAAAACACTTGTTTAGTACAAGTCCATTGTGAAATCATAAGAAAATTAACCCGAGTAGATTCACCAGTTAAAAATATCTTAAACTCTCACTGACCACGGTTGTACGTCTTCTTCTCATTCCACCTGCATTCCTGTCAAATTCCAAATCAAGAATAGCATTTCTGGGTAATGCCAATTTGCTTCAACTCTTTCTAAAATAGTTTCAGCCTCTCGTAAATTTCTCCTTCTCACGCTTTTGTGTTTCCTCTTCCGGTGATCATCGAACGAAGGATACCATACTGGACTATTTATCTCCAAACAAAATATGCATTTCAGAAACGAGATATTGCATCTTTATGAAAATCTCAACTAATCACGCAGTAAAAATTGGAAGTTGAGATTCTGAATAATATTTTCGTTCGATGTGTCTCCTTCTCATGTAGATTCTGGATGATTCAGAATCGTGAGGTGTTTCTATTGGAGATCATAGAGTTGGAAGTGACTCTGGCTCGTGATTCCTGTAGAATGACGTCATTTATCTCTCTCTTCCTCATTCCGCACTACATTCTTCCTTACACTGGGGTGAGTGACGGACGTTTCGAGGGCACGAGAACGATGAATGCAGAGGAGAGAACGAATGGCCTTCCTGGAGGGGAGAGAGGGATGAGGGAAGGAAGAGAGGGAGAGAGGTGGGAGGGGGGATACCTGTACTCGGGAGCTCTCCAGTAGTAGATGAAGACATTGAGAGATGCATTCGTGATGACTAACCATGCCAATTGTTGTTCGATTCCTCTTGAGAGTGGAGTATCTCTCGCAGCTACCTGTCAATGGAAGAGAGATCAAACCATTTATGAAACATCAGTCGAGAAGCGTCATGATGCCTGTTTGAGCATTGGAAGATCACATTCGAATAACACTGCACCCAAACTATTCAAGAAAAAGCTGTGAGTTCACTATGAGAATGAATAGAGTCTGACATTCTCATATTCTCTCAATTCTGCAGACCTGTGTTATAAATAGAGCGCAGACGGTGAGAAACCAAGTGGAAGTGTAGAGGAGAACGACAATTGTGAGAGAATTGAGAAGTCGTTTCAATTTGAGAAGAGATTGAGTATTGGCACGATCAACTGATTCTGAATGGAAGGAGATGAAAACACTTCTATCATCTGAACCTCTTACTTTGTAGTTTCGC
The DNA here is from genome assembly GCA_900490845.1 of Pristionchus japonicus. Classification (NCBI taxonomy): domain Eukaryota; kingdom Metazoa; phylum Nematoda; class Chromadorea; order Rhabditida; family Neodiplogasteridae; genus Pristionchus; species Pristionchus japonicus. The sequence continues at coordinate 341,405 of LS515529.1, forward strand.
GCACTTTACATGGGCAGTCGCATAGACGAGAAGAGTGAGGATGCCGAGGAGGAAAGAGGCGCCGATCCAAGTGAGACGAGACTTGAGATTGAAGGCTGTTGGAGGCATGCAGACAGGAACGATCTGAGAGGAATGAAGGGTGGAGGAGGGAGGAAGAGAGTGAGTTACCATTGTGGAACTACTGTCGAAGAATCCGAAAACTGTGATAACTGTAGCGAATAAGAGAGAAGAAAGAATAAAGAGAGCATGAATAAACATTGGAAGATTATTGTACCTTGACCATGAACTTTTATAAGAATCTTGAACTCTTTGCTCACTTTGTAGGGAAGGAAACGGCCAAGAGACGATCAAATCCAATCGTCAGACCAAGGAAGGATTGAACGGAGAGACAGAATATTCCGTGAACGGAATGAGAGAAACAACTTGAGTTCGATAGCATTACATTGTCGTAGAGAATCATTATTCGCAGTTGAATCTGATCAAATGTTTGAATCTCGAGCAGGTGTAATTGACTCACTAGATATCCACAGATGACAGTATCAATTCCAGCGAGAGAAGCGATGAGGAATCCGCATCGACTCTGATTCATTCAGAATAATGGATGAATGAAGTAAATAGTACCTTCAACTGCTTGTTTCGCAGTGTCACAATGAGGATTATCGAATTTCCGATCAATCCAATGGTCGAGAAGAGAAGAGTTCCCAATGTCATCGGAAGAGGGACGAGATCTGTTCCCGAGACCATTGTTATCTCTCTGAAGGAGGAGGAAGTGGATAGGAAGAGAGATGAATGGATGATAACCAGACTATGGACTTCTATCCTTCTCTCTCTACTCTCTCTTCCTATTTGAGGTGTAGATGGGAAGATGAAGAAGTTCTCATAGAAAACATTCCCACTCATTCGCTAGTAATCAAAGTTTCCGGGGCGTGTGACAATAAAGAAAGTGTGATCGGGTCAGAAGAAAGTATTCACGTGTGTAGTTTTTATTGTTATCTCAAAATGCAAAGATCTTGTTATGCAGATTCAGATGTCAGATTCATCGAGTTCATTATTGACTGATGTACCAATTATGTACAATTTCACAAGAATGAACGGTACAAGAATCGATGTTGAACATTTAACTACAGTCGAAATTCACTCGAAGAAGGAATAAATATGATGTGGCATTTGAAGGTTTAACTCGAATGACATTATTTTGCTTTGTCTGAGTGTGTTGAATTAATGTTATTGGGTGTAGTGAGTTTATCAAAAACTATCTATCTATTTTTTTTCACTTCCTTATTTTCTGATTCTCAACATCTTGATTTATTACGTTCTGCACTATAGAAATTTCCCTCTCACTAGGAATTGTTTCATCTATCTTCAAGTAAAGTGAGTAGATGGATTGTAAGGGGAGTCCTAGTTGAATTCTTGCTGGGTTCGGTATCATTTCTCGATTGATATCGAATGAGGAAGAAGTGGAGATAGAAGAAGGATAGGATATCTCTGATGAATCTTCGCTCTTTCTCATATTGTCTCGTGTACTGTTGAGAAGACTGAAAAGACAGTTATGATATTCTCCTCTTTTAAACTTGCTAGAAATTGAATGTTCTCTTCATAGCAAACGCCTAAAACTTGCCAGAGGAGTGTTGCGAATACATAAATGAATTCAACTCACCTTTCTTCCACATTTGAGATAATGGTGGATTCAAACAGATTATCATCGTATGCATTTTTCGAATAATCTTCGCAAAACTGATATAATCTGAAATTAATCATATTTTTCATCTGCATCAAATCGAACATTCGAAAATAGAAGAATAATGCTCAAAACGAGCGTTAATCAGATACTAACTGGTTGAGTTTCTCCTTCTGTCTTCTCTTCTCTTCCCTATCAGCTTCCTCCATCTTTTTCCCTTTTCCTTCGATGGAAATGATATTGAAGGATCTGTAGACTGAAATGAATATTGAACAAGGAAGTGAAAATAATTTGAACGGAGGGAGATAAGACGTCACACAAATACGGATTGAAATGACTGGGGGAGAAGGAAAGATATGAATCAGGTAGAGGGAAACTTTGGCAAATTGTAGCGTGCTTTGATCGCATGATTGCCCATTTCCCGTCTGTAGTGTGATGTGATCCCTCCCTCCTTCTCCCTCTCTCTCGCCCTTGAAGGGATGGAATGGTTCAAATGAGAGAAGGAGAGGATTACCATGGTATCGAAGGGGGAGAGAACGGAAACGCCGTTTTGTATTGTATTATGTTAGCACTGCACGTTTAACTAATTGAGTGAGAATTATTTGAGAGAATGAATCGTAGGAAGATATCATAATGCTGTTGACTGGTTCTTTGCGTCTCTGCTATTCAACAAGAGAAGATCTTCCGCATCTAAAATAATACTTCTTCTATGGTTTTCAATCTGATGGTACATCATTGCGCAGAAAGACAACTGCATTGCTCATTGCATTCAGAAGGGCGAATATTACATAAATTCTTAGAGCGTGAAATGATCAAAAGCAGAAAAAAATATACGCGGAAGCCCATTTATCATCGTTCGATTGAAAGAACGACGGAAGAATAGAAGAAAATTCACTCTCCAATCCGAATTGAGATGCGGATTGGAGAGTGAATCTAAATGGGGAAAGAGAAAATAGCTGAAGATAAAATGAGTAGACGATCAAAGAACTCTCAATCACCGACCTCATTTCCTGCTTTCGGCGCTTTTTGTAGACATTTGATTGGAGATCGAGTTGTTTGATGATCGAACGAGAAGAAATTAGTATCTGATTGAGAGAAAATGGATGACACGAATAGAAAAGAATAATGATATAGTAGAGTAGTAGGTTATTGGAACGATCGAGCATGCAATTCGCAGTGGAAGTTTGATAAATTGAGCTGCATAATTCGTATAACCAGGAATGGGAATGTCACGATATGCGAAGATTGTGTAATCCATTTCAAATCTCTAACAGAGAGTGCACATCTGGAGATTCTCTCGATACCTTCAACAGGAGAGAATATATTGGCAGATAACAGTGAGAAGGGCAGAGATGAAATGCTGTCCCATTGCAATTCCAATGATTCTTTCTCGAGTGGAGAAATATAAACGGATAAAGACTGTGATTACAACCCTCAAGCACTTGTTAATGAGTTAGAAGTTCAATAAAAACCACCTGCTGATATCTAGAGTTATGTGAGAAAACGAAAGGTTAAACCAAAAGCGAATAGAATAGGTAAGTATATGAATAGGTAAGAATATATATCAAGAATAGGTAAGTATATGAAGTGATCCTGAATCTGTCCTTCATTTGAACTACTTAACCCTTGTAGTGCCTGAATTATAACAGAAGGAGCGAGATAAATCATGTAGATGAGTTGAAGAGAGACGTCACTCAGAAGAGGTTGGAGAAAGATAATGAACATTGAGGACTGAAGGGAGATTTCAGCCTCGCCCTTCATGGAATTAATACATACATTCTCATGAATTCGTGTGATTTTGTATTGTGAAGTAGGATCAAATCATATTCAAAGCATTTCGATTTATTTATCACGCTATACGTAGAGACCGCAAGCTCCGCCCACTTAGTGGGGATAGAGAAGCGCGCAATATCTGGCCATAGCGACCACACCTCCAGTTCTCAACCTTTTTGCCTGTTCTACAAAGTTTTCGGTAGCTGATCTTATCCTTCACAAATGGCCAGTGGAGGAGCATGATCGGAAAGTTTGAGTATGTCAAAATGGCGCAATAAAAGTCGAAATCGAGGGATAAAGGGGTTCCACTATTCGAAAACAACCCCTCCTATCGATTTTGACTAATTCGAATATTTTAGGAATTTTAGAAAAGAAATTAGAATTTTAGCATTTTTCCCTGAGCTGTGGTGAAAGCGCGGGGAGAGGCGAGCGAGAGAGCGGGGGGAGGGAGAGAGACACGTGTGAGAGAGGCTCCGCCCCTTTTTTTCTCTCTCCCTTCCCTTCCCTCTCTCCCGGTGGTGCGCGCGCGCGTGGTTTTTGAGGTCTAGCTCGGCCCAGAGATAAGATAATCACAAACGGTAAAAAGTATGATCTTGTTCAGACCTAGAGGGGCACATTGAACACAAATATGACCCCATAGCGTTCATTCTGACATTGAGCTTGTGGTCTCTAGCTATACGGATGAGTTTAGAGTTGTGAGGGAGACCATAACCATTTCAAAAGACATCAAATAATTTATCTTCCGGAAGTCGAAGTGTTTCTCCGTGCATAAAGAGTTCGAACTGCAGTCATTCTCTCAATTATTCTCTTTCTAATTATCGATCCAATAATGAGAATGGAAAGGGCGATCGAATGAAATGCCCCCGATTCAGCTGCGAAGAGAGTCCACACTGATAAATATTCTGTTGAGTTGATAGGTAAGAATGAATCACCTTGGTCATAATATCCGACAAAATATTGAAATGCAATGATGCTGCATGGAGCTATGAGAAACATTGTTGGAATAACAGCCTGGAAAGTCCTTCTGATGAATGAAGACGCTGATCCACACTTGAATTATGAGCAGAATTGTCATTTTCTTGTGGAATGACTTATTCTTTAGACTAATTGTCCGATGGTGAGCAATTGTGTAGAAAATGTGAGTAGATGTCTGCAGTTTATTTCCACTTCTCGTTTATTTATATCCGTATTTTGTTATTATCTTTCTCCATTCTTCCATTCCCATACTCACGATGGTCATAAACGACAAGCACATGAGAATATAGAGTACTGCCGCCCTTGCGAACCACGCAGAATCATCCCCATAGCAAGTGAGACGAGAACGGAATGATTCACTCCAATTTGTGAAGGTCTACGAGATATTGATAAGAAGATGAAGGGGTAAGATAACTCACTGCTTCGACATACTCTCGATTCTCCTCCACTGGTATTGGCATGAACTGAAATGCCTCGATTCATTAATTGAAAGCACCTGTCACATACATAGATCCACGTCGAATTCCCTGCAATCATGGCACAAATATACCCAATCCAGAGAGAGAATCCACGATTGTAATTGAACTTCCATCGACTGCCAGGAGGCATCACAACCTGTCATGATCGTTCAAGGCTTAAATACGACATATCTACTTCGGAGCAGAATACCTGGTGTCGATAATAGAAAGAAGCACCATATGGAACCATGTTTCCAGTTATGGAAATGGCCATAATGACCTGAGATGATAAATGATTAGACGAATATCATCATCCACTACCGATTGAACTCTCGTTGGTAAACCCATCCATCTCTGGATCATTCCATCCATCATAATACAGATATGAGGGAGACTTCCCATTGGATGGAGACCGATTGTGAGTGTGATATCATGAGCTGATCCCCATATCTGGGAGGAGAAGAGCGTATTCGAATGAGAGAGAATCCATACCAAGAGGGCGAGCTGATATTTTCGGTAGGCGGCAGAAATCTTAGGCGTTAACTTCACAATGCAGTACACGGCAGTTATACTGGATAGGCCGACTAACACTCCATTGAATACAGAGATTGTCCAATATTGAGTGAGAAGTCGTTGAGAATAAGGAGGCACAGGATAAATCAAATGGGCAGTAGAATGATTCCATCCAAGTTATTCCATTGCACCTGCCATCTCCCTCCTCCCCCACCATCTCCATTCCATTAATGGTTGTTAATATTTTAGAAGGAACAGTAGTAATCACGTAGGAAAAGATGCTTTTCATGTAATGAATCGTTGATTGGCTCATTTGTATGGTCTGTCTGCAGATTTCCCTGGAAATCATCAACTTCTATATCCATAGTGAGACAGTAAAGTAATCAAGATTCTTCAGAGAATGCTAATGAATAACACGCGATCTTTCGTTTTTCACTATTAACCAAATTATCATAATTGAAAGAAGGAATCTCTATTTTCATATAAATCGCCGATATAAAACACATCTCTGCTTCCTTGCTATCTGATTAGATGATCAGCCATCAGAACAACACAGAACAACACACGATCTCACAGCGAACCTTTTCCTCCCCTTCTCAAATCTCTTTGACGTCTCTCTCATCCTCCTCTTCTCAATCTCAAAAGATCGCTTCTAATCCGACATCAATCTCGTATCATATCTCTCTCTCTTCCACACTCTCCCTCACTAGCTCCTCCCCCTCCTTCCTTCACTTCTCACAGTATCGGCCTTCCCAACAGTCTCTATCAATGGTCTCTCAGAAGAATGAAGCTCTCTTCGAGTTCTTCGCAATCTTCGAAATCGTGAATATCAGTGAGACTTCCCCTCAATCCATTCAATCTCCTTCTCCTCTTCAGCTTCATCAGTCATCACAAATCTTCTCTTGATCTATCTCATTCTCTATCGATCTTCACGTGAGATCGGAGCCTATCGATATCTCCTCCTTGCATTTGCAATCAATGATATCTACTTCCCCGTTATCCATTTCCTCACTCTCCCAGTTAGTTCCTTCCATTGATAACATCTCGTAATCATCTTCCATTAGGTAATCTGTTCATACAAAGATGCATTCATAATGTTCTCCCATGGAATTCTTACTTCGAGGGTTCGTTCTCTTCCTTCTCTCTTCGATAAATCTCTTATCTTCAGTTCTCCATTTCTCTCTTCGGCTGCACCTTCTCACAGACAATGCCTCTCCTTGCTCATCTATTCATTTATCGACTCATCGCTACTAAATGGTAAGGCCATATTTTGGGAATTATTTCATCACGATCGTTCAGGAATCGGTATCTCCAATTCTACAATGGGCGAACTTGTCTCCTTCTCATTGTGGTCACGTTGGGAATTGAAGTTCCTCTCTGGTATGGCAATCTAATCGAATCGTTCTCAATGATGACTATAGGTTCGCCAATTGCTACTTCAACTATGGCTCAGATGAAGAGACGAGAGATTATGTTCAGCCATTTCTAGACGAGGAATTCAATGGAGAAGGAGAAGAGTTCATTGGAGCACTCTATTATGTGAGGAGAAGACTGATGGTCGATCAATCACAGATCTCATTCAGAGTATCGAAGGGAACTTCCGTATGAGAGCATTCCTTGCTACGATGGGATTCAATACGATAATGACCATTTGCATGTCTGTTATCGTATTCTGCTCTTTCTCAATCGTCGCCCATTTTCGGTAAGTGATATGAAGATTATTCATCTAGAAAATGAATCTAGTAGAGCTTTTTTTTCAGAAGCACCAACGTTGAATGGTCTGGGAAGACGAAGAAACTGCAGCAGCAACTCTTCCACACTCTCGTTGTTCAAGTGAGAGAGAGAGAGGAATATCACCATTCTCATCCGTTTCCCTTCAGATGATTATCCCGATGATATTCGTCTACTTTCCTTGTGCTGGCATCATAAATCTTCCGATGTTCGGTTTTCGAATGTCCGTCTTTCCCAATCTCGTCTCTGCTTCTCTCACGATATTCCCTCTTATCGATGCATTCATTATCATGTTTGGAGTGAAGAGTTACAGGTGAGAAGAAGATGAAGGAATGACGTGAGATATGAGACCCCGAGATCGGAATAACAACCGGGGGTGGTTTGGTTCAATTTCATTCGTTGACCTTTCGGGATCTATGAATATCACAATGCTCACTGAGTTCATCAGACTGAGGGAGTGAGAATTCATTCTTCTATTTCAGAGAGACGATTCTCATATTCTTAAAGTGCAAATCTCGATCTCCTCTGAATGGTAGTTCTAACTCGAATGTTCACACGAAGGACACTAGAGCTACCACAATTACTATTAGAACTCAGTGAGAATGAGAAGAAAGATTTGATAAAGAGATGTGAAATGCTGACTATTTGCATGCAATGATTGACATGGGGAAGGGAATCAACTGTGAGAAGGAAGAAGCTAAAGAGTGTTCAATTAGTTGGAATCACTTCCTCGATTCGAAACTTTTGCCCTTTGACTCCTTGATAAAGAGAGGAGAAGAGAAGAGAGGAGAAGCTCCTTCCTGAATGATGTTCTCCCTCCATCTATTTCCCTTAATCGTCGTCTTAATCTTCGTCCAATCTCAAGGTGGGCACGATTCTCACCAAGAAGAGATTGATATAGATCCCGTTTAGCAGAGTCGACGTCATATCCAGCCACAAACATCACTGATGTCATCGATCCAGCTGTTGAGAAACAGGCGAGAATTGTGTGAGAAGATTTGAAAGAAATGGAGTGATTGTAGGCAGAAGCGACATTCGGTCGATATTATCATTCGAAGAGTAGTATGCATAGGATAAGGAAGGCGATGAGGAGACATCACAGAAGAGGAGCGAATAGAACGAGAACGGGGAAGGGAAAGAATGCTAAGAAGTTTGAGGTGAGAATATCAATTGGAAAGAATGCAATGGTCGATTAAGGACCGACTTGGAGAGATGAAGAGAGTTTCGTATGGTCCTGGAGGAAGAAATTTAGAGAAAGCTGAGGCTGCTATTAGCGAATATCTATATCAAGTAGGTCATTTCCTCCACTTATAAGATAATTCCATATTGAGGGTGACATCGTTCTTTCTGAAGATCAGGCTGAATCAATCTTCAATGAGTCTCTTTCTACTCCCGGTTCACTCTCTCTTTCCTTCTCTCTCCAATCATCTCATTGAGGTTCTCGCTCTCGTCGTCAAGCTTATTCTTCCAAATCTTCTCGTTGGGATACAACCAAACCAATCTATGTTGAATTCTTCAATGTGTGTAAGTATTTGTTCAAGATGTTGAAATTTGATTAAATGCCATTCTTCCTCTGTTATACTGATCCATTGAACTTATCAACGATGGTATGTAATGGCTGTGAAATGTCAATGCGAACGTTTACTGTAAACTGTTTCAAGTACATTTGTGAGGAGCAAATCAACTCAATATCAGCTTCATCAGCAATTACAATGATTCGTGCTTCTCTCTCCTTCTGGCAATCTCAAACATGCGTAAATTTCGTTGAGAGTACAACGAATACTCCAAGACTACGATTCATCAAAGGTTTATCCGAACGAGAATGAGAAATGAATCTCTTCTTGCAGCCTCTGGTTGCTGGTCTCTTGTGGGTAAATCAACCGTTGTCTCTGTGCAGGATATATCCATTGGAGTTGGATGTGAATACGTAAGTCAATCTTCGTAGTGATACATTCTTATCATTCCTTTCAGCCTCGAACGATCTCACATGAGATTGGCCACGCTCTCGGACTATTCCACCATCAAGTAAGCTATTCATCTAGAGAGAGGGAATGATACCGATTGAGGCTCGTCCCGATCGTGATAATTATGTGACTGTTGTCGCTACGAATATCAAGGAGCAGTATCTCGATCAGTACAACAAAGTTTGTGAACATCGATCGGATTCGAAAATGATTTTGTGCAGCAATCGAACGCGACTTGCAACACATACGGAGTGGGATACGACGTCGGAAGTGTTATGCACTACAAACAGAGTTCGTCGCCTTCTCCCAACTCGTTTGACAAGAGAAATATTCCAGGAGAATTCGCAAAATCACCTGGATTGATTACGGTTCTTGCGAAGGGAAGTGGATATCAGAACAGTCTAGCTTCCAATAGGTTTGAGTATCCTCGGTTCTGCATCGAAACTTTGCTTTAGATGGCCCTCTTTTGCCGATGTGAAGATCGTCAATTCCCATCTTTGCGCTGGTCAGTCCTCTCCTCTCACCCCTCTAACTTCTTCTTCAGCAACCTGCAACACTTCTCTCACTTGCGAGAACTATGGATATCCCGATCCCAATAACTGCAATCAGTGCAAAGTATTCGATCCCTTCTTCATGTCGATCTTCCTCTCTCTCTTCTAGTGTCCGTCAGCCTTCACTGGTCGTACTTGTGGTAGATGGAATCAGGGGAACGGATTGCAAGCATGGACTCCTTCTTGTGGAGGAGAATTGATCGTGAGATAACTGACCCCATCCCTTATCTCTCCTCTCTTCCAGGCAACTTCCACCTGGACAGGTATCAATATGACAGTGGGAGAGGACTCTTCCAAAGTATTCCCATCTATCTCGAACTGTTTCTGGGTGGTCAGGGTATGAACTATCTCTTCCTCCTCTCTCCTCTCTCCCTCCTTCAGGCTCCTCCCGGTCGCACTCTCGACTCATGGGTCACTCGTGCTCCCTCTTCAGTCTGTACTGATGCATGCGAGAGTCAAGGATTGAGAGTGACTGCAACCACTCCCGAGACGACTGGAGCTACGTGAGAAGAGAGAGAGAAGGAGGGAGAGAGAGAGAGACTCCCCCCTTGCAGATACTGTTGTGGAACTGCCGATCCGAGACAATTGACTACCACTACGAACACACTCATATTCGAGTTGTACTCATTCCAGGTTGGAGAGATGGAGGAGAGTGGTCGGGGAGGGGGATTCATTGCAGGGAATCTCGGATGCGTGGGTATTCTATCGCCTGACTCCTCTTTGATCCCTTCCCTATTTGATTCACCCTCGATAAATATTGGTTGAAGTGGATGAGATCAGATAGGAATCATCGAGTGTTCTCACAATCCGTTTCACATTTCCCTCTACTCTTCTCTCTCTTCCATCGTTTTTCATCCGATGAGTAAATCCTGAATTGTTTGCCTAAATGTTCATTGGGTCAATAGAGTGACCTCCCCTTCAATTCTCTCCTTCTCTCTTCCTTCTAACTTCCTTCTATTCTCAATCTGACCTTACAGTCTCAATTAGACAGTTCGTGTGCTTTTCCCATCGAAGAACGGCATTATAATAACAATGACTAGTCCAATCCGGATTGTGACATCGAAAGTAAGAGCAGAGAGGGAGAGAGAGGGAGAGATGTCCCAATGGTACAGAGAGAGAGAAGCTCTTTCCCCTTTCGGTTCTTACTTCGAATGACTTTCGTTCACTGCAATTCTTCCTCTTCTCCTGTTCACTTCTCTCATTCTAGACCCATTCGATGTATTCCTAATGGATTCAAATGCCTTCTCGGCCGCTATTCTACTCTTTCTTCTCCTTGTTCATCTAGTGAGAACTGACGAGAAGTGAGTATCTACATTAAATTGAGTTCAATCTCAATCTCTCACCTCTCAGTAACCCTTCTTCCCTCTGCAAATCTCCTTCAATAAACGTTGCTGGTAGATGCGTTCATGCATATCACACTGTGAGTTAGCCATTGTTTCTCCTAGAGAACGATCATATTCAGTCAGTCAAAGGTTATTCTGCGGCTCTCGCTGCTTGTGGAGAACGGTGAGTGGATTCAATTCCATCCTACATTCACTCATTCTCTTTCTATTCCAGCAAACTCCTCTCTCTTCCCAATGCAGATCTATCACAACTGCAGGAATTGTTAGAGGATCACTGTGAGAGGAGGAACGTAGTCATCCTCCCTCACTCTCATCTTTCAGTCTCTCCATCGGATATCTTCCTCACAGCGGGAATTCGTGCTGGTTCATCATGGGCATGGGAAGATGGAACTGAAGTTGGAGTGAGTCCTTCATCCTCTTCATCCCTCCTTCTTCTCTCATCAGATCTCTCCCTCGGGTTCTGGTCGATGTCTAGGAATTACTCTCCAATCTACGAATGTATCCAATGTCTCTCCTCTCATTCTCAATCTCAATCAGTCTCCTGAGTATCTCTCGATTGATTGTGAATCAACCGTAGTTCCTCTCTGCGAGAGTTCTCTCGAATGCCTACAAATCGAAGAGGGAGGTCCATTCTACGAAGGAGAGATTGGAGTGGCCAAGTCTGGTGAGTGTCTGAATCAACCATCTGAAGCTCATTTCAGTATTCAGGGCAATCGTGTCTCCGATGGGAGAATCCTCTCATTTCTGCTAATGCAGGCAATGTTAGCTGGAATCATAACTACTGCAGGATGGTTCAAGGCGAGTCCATAGACCATTCGATCCACAATCAGCCATCGTTGCAGGTCAGAAAGTGGCAGGTTGCTTCACGAGTCTCTCTCGATTCGAAGAGTGTTCCATTCCCGATTGTCCCTCTCTCGCAAGGAAACTCGATTCAGGTGAGTAATCGAAGAAGGAATGGAGATGGAAGAGATTCTTCAGTGAGTTCATCGTCCTCTTGTCCCAATGGACATTTCCAATGTGGAGAAGGGAATGGAGAATGCGTTCCCAATGATTTCGTGTGTGATTATGAGAAGGATTGTGCGAATGGAGAAGATGAGAGGAATTGTGGTGAGATTGAGAAGTAATCAATCATTCCATGAACTTCATTTTAGAGGATTATCTCCGCAACTTCGAATTGATTGGAGCATTCAAGATAGTGGATAGAATCAGTGAGATATGGACGAATATCCCCAATGTCCAAGGGGTCAGTCCTCCCCCCCCTCCCCTCTCTCCTCTACTCTCCTTCTCTCCTTCAGTGTGCTCGTCGATGTTCCTCTTCTTCTCTCATCTGTGAAGCCTTCTCTTATTCATCTCGAGCTCTTCTCTGTCTTCTAACAGATTCATCCTCTCTCACTTCATCTTCTCTTTCTCCTCGTTCATCCTCTCAATTCTATCGTCGTCGATTCTCTCCCAGTCAGTTCCCCTCCCCATCTACTCATCGTCTTCTCCTCTTCAGAAGAGATCGAAGTTCGTCTTCTCTCCTCTCCTTCATTCCTTCTCACTGCATCTAAGAATGGTCAATGGGCATCTGTCTGTGATGATGGATTCTCTACTGAATATGCATCAACTATCTGTTCCATCTTCCGATTCGGGTTAGTCTCTCTCTCTCTCTCTCCCTCCTTCATTCCTCTCCTCCAGTCAATCTCTCCCCTCTGCTCCTTCTTCCAATGCCGATTCTCTCTCGTGGAATCTCCAATGTCTTCGTAACGAGAAATGCACTTCTCCATCACAGAGAGGATGCATGCAGATGAGGTCCGTCTGAGTACTTTTGAGTGGTTGAAGTCGATTCATCTTCAGATGTTCTAAATGCGGGGAGGCAGTGTGCGGGGACGGGACATGCATCAAGAGATCTTCTCTCTGTGATGGAATACACGATTGTGGAGATGGGAGTGATGAGAGAGAATGTGATGGTGAGAAGAAGGGACACTCACTCCGACTCATTCCTCCCTCTCAGATCTCTCATGGCGACTCATATCTGGATCAGACGAGAGTACGGGAGTAGTCGAAGTATACTTCCATGGAGAATGGGAACCAGTCTGTGCTCAGGCAGTCAATCAACACACTGCATCTTCACTATGCACTCTCATGGAGATGGGGTACTCCTTCCTTCCCCCTCCTCCCTCTCTCCCTCTCTTCAGATCACCAGCCATTCTCCTTCCTCCCTCTCGATCTCCTCGTTCCATTGGTCGTCTCATCAATTGCAATGGGATCAATCAATGCAGAGTTGCTGGAGTCGCCCCATGTGCATATCAGGCCAATCTGCAGTGCAGACTCAATGGTATTGCCTCTCTAGCCAGACTGATCTTTCAATCATTCCATCGTCTCAGGCAACGGTACATCTCCCTCTGGTTCCACTTGTGGAGTTCGTGCAGTTTCATTCCAACCTCGAGACCCGAAGAAGCAGAGATTCGCGAGAGTTGTAGGAGGATTCGAGGTCAGAGATCACAATGAAGATCTGACTGTGATTGTGAATGGAGGCATCTGCTGGTTCCTTCCCATGGACTGCAGCTATTCGACTTCGATTGGGGAGAATTCACCATTGTGGAGCCACTCTCATCCATCCGAGATTCCTTCTCACTGCTGCTCATTGCTTCGAGTTAGTTCATGAATTTATATTATCTGTTCAAAGGCTAGAATTCTCAAATTAATCTTCTGAACAGAGACGATCGCCGTCCGAAGAGCTACGATGTAATCGTCGGTGATTGGGATAATAATGTGACTGAAGGAACGGAGCAACGATTGACCATCTCGAGAATTCACTTCTATCCACTCTACGAAGGTATCCCTCCTCTTCTCCAATCCCCATCTAATCATCTTCTTCAGATCTCTTCGCTCACGATATCGCAGTTCTTGAATTGGCTTCTCCCGTGTCTCTCACTCAATTCGTCACTCTTGCCTGTCTTCCTCCGAGGTAAATCTTCCCCCAATCTCCCTTCTATCTCCTCCATTCCAGAGACTTTCGATATTCAACGGGTCGTAGATGTGTTGTCTCTGGATGGGGAAGCATGGGATTACGTGAGTACTCTCCTTCTCTTCTCTCTATCATCCTTTCCTTCATCCTCAGGATATCCCAATCGCCTTCAAGCCGCCCTCGTTCCCATCATTGATCGAGCTGCATGTATGAATTCATCCAAGATTTACGAATCGTTGTCGAGGTGCACAGTACCATAGACTCTCCCATGAACTCTCCTCCTCAGATCAGCTTTCTGTGCTGGATATCTCGAGGGAGGAATCGACAGTTGTCAGGGAGATAGTGGAGGACCTCTCGTATGTCAGGAGAATGATGGTGAGAGGAGGAAGAGAGATGTCATGGAAGAGAGATTACAGGCATCTATTATCTGGCAGGAGTGATCAGTTGGGGAGATGGATGTGCACAGAGGAATCAACCTGGTATGAGATCTCTCTCTTTCCATTCCATGTCATTCCCTTCTCTAGGAATCTATACGATGGTTGCTCCTTATCTCTCGTGGATCGATGATATTCTGAATGGAGGAAAAGAGAAGAAAGACAAGAAAGTGGAAGAATTTCTTCGCCGTCATCGTCAACCTCATACAATTAGTTCTTCCACTCCATAATATCCTCTTCCCTCCCCTTTCCTTCCCTCTTCCGATCTCGTTCTCCCCTATCTATTCTCTCTACGTGTTGCATAAATATTTGTTTGAAAATTTAAAATAAATCATAATCCATATGTCTGAATTCCTTCCGAATTGCGTCCTCTTTCCCTCCATTATCAATCGTAGCAATCTCATCACTTTTCTCTGCTCCTGTTATCTCCTTTACACTCCCATTAAATTCGCAATGAAGCAGACTCTTCCCATTAGCATCAATCGATATTATTTAATTATTCATTTTCGTATTTTCGTAAGAAAATATGTCCTCTAAACATTTAGATAATCGCTTCATTCAGCATTGCATAAATGCGACTCTCTTTTATCACTTTTCCTCTTCTCATCATATTCGAATCAGTAGTGAGGAATTTCTCCGATTTAATCACATCGATCTAATTTTGCCCTAATTCAGTCTGTTATCCTTGGAAATTCTCCGACATCTCAATTCTTTTCTCGCCTCTTTGATCTCAAAGAATCGAATAAACTGACCAGAGTTAAGTCAAGCCCAAATGTTTAGAATTCAAGATATTCGCATGGTGGAACAACAATAAATTCTTTGTGAAATTAATTATATGTTCACATTTTCAGTGCCTTCTCAATATGTAACTTGTGGTGTTTCGACAGATATCTTCCAATCGAATGAATTATCCAGAATTGTTGGAGGTTCCAAGGTGAAATTTTATAGTAACTGTTTGTTTGTTTTCACTTTTCATCTCAATAATTATACTTTGAACAAATAAATTCGCTCTGTTGAGGTTCCTCGTGGACATCACACGTACATTGCTTCTATTCGCCGATGGAATTACGAGAGTGAGGAGTTCGAACACATTTGTGGAGCGACTCTCTTCCACAGAAGATTCCTTCTCACTGCAGCTCATTGTTTCCAGTGAGTCACTCAGAATGCCGCATTGAATATCTAAGACTCTTTCTATCTGCATGGTATCACTGAAGAACAATTCAAAATCTAAAACGGGTGGACAATGCGTATATCGAGTGTTCTAATCCAGGAGGAGGAAGCGATGCATCCTCTCGTATCTCATTTCAGAAGAGATGATCATCCTTCGAACTACGCTATTATTCTTGGTGACAACGATAGAATGATTTATGAGAGAACGGAACAAATAATTGAAGTGAAGAGAAGAAATGTGCACTACGCAGGTTTATTCATCGTACTCTTCGCTAGATTAAAATAATCTTACTAGAAAACGGAATGAATGATAACGACATTGCGATCATTGAATTGAAAGAAGAAGCGATTCTCAATCAATTTGTCTCACTCGCTTGCATTCCCAGAAAGTGAACTCTATTTATACCCGTTGTCAAATGATCTCCTCCTCATCAGAGATTCCTCTTTCTCTCCTGGTAGAATGTGTATGGTTGCAGGATGGGGAAACACACTATCGAATGGCCATAGTGAGATACTCTCTAAGGGTTCCCTTCCATCCATTCATCCCTTCTATCACAGGAACTTCCTCTCGTCTTCAAGTTGCTTCCATTCCATTGATCGATCGTCGTTTGTGCATGCGTCGGTCTCGCTCCCATCTCTACAGTATATTGCCCGAGTGAGGAATGATCTCTTCTATTTGATACTATTTCACCCATCTCAGACATTCCTTCTGTGCTGGATATTTTGACGGAGGAATCGATACTTGTCAGGGAGATAGTGGAGGACCTCTCGTCTGTCAGGAGAATGATGGTGAGAAGAGAGAGAAGGGATAGATGGGAAGAGTTCATATCAGGTGTATTCTACCTTGTTGGAGTGACAAGTTGGGGAGATGGATGCGCCCAAGTTGGGAAACCAGGTAAGAGAGAACGTCGAATCCTGATTATCCATTTCAGGCGTATACGTCAATGTCTCAAGTTACATCGATTGGATTGAGAAAGTTCTCAAGATTAGCAAATTGAGTCGTTTTTTCGAGTAATTGAACTTATTATTTCTATCATTATTGTGTCTTCTTCGTTCACAATATTATTTTAAAATAAATTTTCACAATAATGTTTCTCTCCGCTATCAATCATTGCAATCTCATTTGTCTCTGATCCCGTTATCTCCTTTTCACTCTCATCATTTTGAAGCGGACTTCTTCTTATTAGCCTCATAAGACCGAAATCGAGTTAATATACTATCTAAAAAATTGCTTTTATAAGCTTCCCAAATAGAAAAATTGCTTTTATAAGCTTTTATAAGCTCCTTATTGCTTTTATAAGCTTCCCAAGCTCAAACAGTTGCAATTTCAGCCACAACGTCCATGCGACGCATTTACTGTAGTTAACAATGTCTCTCGTAGATTATTTCTCTCTCTTCTCTCTCTCTTTATTCTCTCCTTCCTTGCTCTTCTATCTTATCATTACTCCTCCCCCCCCCCCTCTCCCCCTCTCTCTCTCTCTCTGCAGAAGGTAATCATTCCGATATTGACACTCATTCGTCGTCCATCTCTGCGTAGTCCTCAATACCCAATCGGTTTTTTTCGGTATTATTTAATGCAGCATAGATAAGTTTTTATTGAACAGATATTGTCAGAACGATCAACCATCAGTGGAGGTGCAATGCGTCTATTACTGGGCGTTTCCTTCCTTTGCATCATGGTGCAATCCAAGGTAATCGTCCAACTCTCATACCGATCATAGCACATTCCTTCAGTCAATCATTGACGATTCTCTCTCTTCTCGATTGCTTTCTCGTCTCTTCGGTATAAGTGAATCAAGTGATGAGATTAGAACAACAACGAATACACCAACCACGAGCAGACGAATTGTCTATCATGGTAGAATGAACATTCACTGAGGATACCACAACATTCGTATCAGAGATATCAGTACCATCTCATAATGCAACTTGTGGATTGACTCCCGATATGATTCGATCGAAAAGAAAGCGAAGAGTAATTGGAGGATATCAGGTGAGATTGATTGACTTATTCTATTTGCTTGTGCCAATGACATATCTGATGAATAGAATACGTCAGGCTCCCCGTGGTTATTATCCATATATTGCTTCGATTACAAAATACAATAGACAGACGAATAGGAGAGAACACTATTGTGGCGCCACTCTCATTCATCCCAAATTCCTTCTTACTGCAGCTCATTGCTTCGAGTTTGTTTAATTATATATTTACCGTGCTCATGTGCCGAAATTTCCAACGTTTTTAAAATATTTAATCGAATTTCATCAGGTATGGTGATCAATTGCGAATGTTCACAGTTGTACTCGGAGTGTGGGATAAATCAATGAGAGAATCGACAGAGCAGAGATATACCATTAAAGATGTTCATATGCATGATTATTACAATGGTATTTGAAGGTTTTATGCGCATCTATAAATATGTTCAGTGGAGACTCTTGAAAATGACATCGCGATAATTGAGTTGCGCACATCTGTGAGATTAACCGAACACGTGGCACTCGCCTGTCTTCCCCCAAAGTTTGTCTGATCATTTTCTCTTTTACTACAATTGATTATTTCAGAGACTTCAACTACTATCCAGGTAGATTGTCTATACTCAAAGGATGGGGAACGTTGGATAATGAACACAATGCGTTGGAGAATGAAGAATATAGTGAGTACTGCTCTCTTATCCTTCACTACATCTTCCTCATTCCAGATACTCCCAATCGTCTTCAAGTTGGCCATGTACCTATTATCGATGATGAAACTTGCAAGAAAGTATTGGGATACAGATTTCTTTCCAGGTTTAAACTTTTCTTCGATCTTCTGCATCTATTATTTATGAATCTTCAATTCAGATCTCAGTTTTGTGCTGGATATCTCCAAGGAGGAATCGATACTTGTCAGGGAGATAGTGGAGGGCCTCTCGTGTGTCAGGAGAATGAAGGTTAAAATAGGAATGATATGGCGAATATTTGAAATCATTTCAGGTGCATTGACAGTGGTAGGGATAACGAGTTGGGGATACGAATGTGCTAAGAAAAACAGTCCAGGTTAGAACGATATAGATGGCTCAATTAAGATTCATTACCAATCAGGAGTTTACACGAAGGTCAGCAAGTATATCGATTGGATTGAGAAGATTCTAAAGTACAGAAAGAAATATGTATACTCCTACGAATAGATACAAGATAGTAATATTCATTTCGAAACTATTATGTTATCTTTCTGTTTCTTCGTTATATCTATGTTTCTTTCGTAATTCATCTTTGAAAACGTATTTGAGGTATCCTTGTTCATTTTGTTCTCCATTCGCCTTTGAGTCACGAATAAAGTTCTCTGTCTGTCTAACGGCTCTCCTTTCTAATATCCAGCTCAACCTCAAGTGTCTATTGAGTAACGGAATAGAGAGACTAAGGCAGTTCAGTCCATTCTGAGAGAAATCTCACTCAAAAAGAGAGTGGAGTGGGGAGAATAATTAGTGAATACCCTCACAAGTAATAGTCCTTTCTCGCCCAATTGAGTCTCTTCTCTCTTCACACTCTACTCTATTCTCTTCCATTTACTTTGATCCATCTAAGAAAGTGACAACTTCATTGGATGAGTGAAGGGAGGTGCACTCACTTAATCCATTCCCTTCTCTGTCCACTCAATCAATCTATGGGGTCCAGTAAGAAAGTACTAACTGGACTTATTCCATTCACTCTTCATTCCCTCACTCTCGATCTCAACTCTTAGCCCTTCCCTTTCACTTATAGAGATACTAAGAGAGACTTGATCTTCCTCGATAGTTCAATCCCTTTCTATCTCCATCATCTTCCATTCCTACTCATAATCTTCTTTCGTTCCACCTGTCTTCTCCCACTGTCACAAATCATCTCAATTCTCTCATCACATCCAGATGTTCTCTTCTAATTTCACTCCTTCCCTCATTCTTTTCCCATAAACAAGGGAGGATTCATGTCAACAGAGGGCGGAGCGCCCATTTATCCTTCCTTTTCTATCCTCAGACCTCGATTCACTCGATTCGGCTATGATCTACCCGGACTCCATTATGTTTCACTCTCGCTTTTTCCTGTTGTCGTTTTTGCTTCGTTGATTGTCAATCTGGCGCTCCTACACCTCTCCGGACAATAGGGTGAAAATGTATTGAGTTTCAGTGATTCCCTAAATAGAATGGTTTCTCTCATGGTCGGGGATGGATGGCGGTAATGGGGGTATCATGAAATGTCCGGAGATCTGCAGGGTGCCATCAATCTCATAACCGTGAACTGCGTTCGTTTATTCACTATTGCATCTTTTAAGATCCCCCAGGTCGATTCATTCGAATGGACTGATTCCGATTCTCATTCTTATTCCGTCTACTTGAACATCTTCAAAATGCGTCAATATCTTCCATTCTTCCTCTGGATTCTCTCAATGGCTCGTCCTCACTTCGAATCAGGTATTCACTTCTTTCAACCCGTTCTTCCCTTCCTAATCCAATACGGTCCTTTGTATCTTTTTCTGTAGTCTCTCGATCGTTTTCACAGCGTGAAATGACCAAGAGAGAGAGAGAAGAGAAGAGAGAGAATGGAAGCACTTCTTGTTGTCCTTTCCATTTACTAGTTGAGAAGCGGAAGAGAGAGGGCACGATTAGTATCGAGAGGGAAGGACTTGTATTCGATGGAAGAGATCAGTCAACCATAGACTCGAGAAATTCTCCCCTTCAAGACTGAGTAAGAGGTTGTAAGAGTGGAGTAATTGGACCAGAGAGGAGAGGAGTAATGACTCGTAAAGGAGAAAGGGAGAAGAGAACGAACAACAGATTGAGATCGCTTCCATAATAGGAGAGAACATATCAATTTCTAATTTGTCTCCACTAGATAAACCCAATTGAAAGTCGAATTAACTTTAGGGAACTATATCGAGATAGCATTGATATAACTCTTGTCAACAAAGCAATTAGTCATATTTCAGCGATTCCTTTCTTCGAATTGGACGAGAATACGAGATCATCTGGTGCATATCGACATCGAGCGAGTAGAATAGAAGGGAGAATGAAGGAGGGAATAGAACCATCGAGTACTATTCAAAGCCATTCAACGGTCAGTACTTAGCTATATTCTCCTTATGTCAGGTAACATGCTAATATTCACCATTTTGAACCTCTCTCATTGTCAGAGAGGGACTCCTCACTTTGGTTCGATATCCGAACCTCTCGCAAGGGCTGAAGGATGGGTAGGAGGAAGAGCAATGAAGAAGATTATGATTGTGAAAGATAAGAAGAAAGTGAATGAGAAGGTGATTAGATTAGCCAATGAACGACTAAGTAGATAGTTGTTTAGGCCCAAGGAATCCACATCCATTCACTCCCTAAAGGAGCCAAAGCTGTTTCATTGCCTACTCAGACAGAGAGAACAGGAAGCATCAGTGATTTAAGGAGAAAGGTATTCGGAAAGCCAATCTCCAGATTGACACAATCAATCTCAGTTCAATGTCTCACTGAACACGGGTGAATCCATTCTTCCTCCAATAGTTGACAATACAGAAGCAACTGAATGGCCACCAATGAGATCAACTCTTCCTCCTAATGGAGGCAAGCAATCACCATGCACTTTCATTCAATGAAAAAAAGGTTACTCAATAGTATCAAAATTGCAGGTGAATTCAACAAGCAGACCTTTCTTCTCTTATCTGGATGGCTCAATTCAGAGAAGGGAAAGAGAGGATTGAAGAGAGAAGATGAAGAGTGGAATGAAAGAAGGAGAATTCCAATGATAAGAGCACTCGCTAGATCTCGACCTATTGTTAGAGTGAGTAGAAGACTCACGAATAAAGACGATAAAATTAGTTCCAGATCGACGATATAGCCGATCCTCCCAATTCAATCTCAATCTCTCCAATTCTCTCAATCACAACATCTTCGCCTATTTCAACCACTCAAAGGATATCGAGGAGACACAGAAAGCGAATGAAGAAACCATTCCAGAAGATATTCAAGGTATTTAATCATTCTCGATTCCCATCTGAAATCAATTCAGGAATTCTCATCAATGTCATTCACTCCTCTAGAAGAAACGTCACGCATGACCACATTTCCTCCATCGAGAGAAATCGAGACGACGGAATTCGTCGAGAATCTTGCTGAAAGTATCGAAAAAGAGGAATCAGAGGTTGGTCATCAATGTCATTTTCTCTCTTCTAATCTGGACGGAAGAAGCAATATTCCTTCAGGTAGTGAATAAACGTCGTGAACATCGAAAGAGGAACTACGGAGTGAATCCACTCATGTATAAAGTAGTCGAAGGAGTTCTCTATGATAGAGCAGGCCAACCTATTAGAAGGTAGAGAGGAGGAAAAGTAAATCGGTCTGATGAGACCATTCCAGAGTGGAGATTCCACTTCGAGATGAACCACGAAGGACGAAAACATTCCTCGGACCAGCGAAGAATGTAGATGAGCAAGAGGTGAGAGACAATGGAAGGAGGATAGATTATGAAGATGAACTCTCAGATTGGTCACGATGAAATATCAATTCATTCTACTAATCATATCTTCTATGAGCCAACAACTCCCTTCAGTCCACATGTATTCACTCCTTCTTCTCTTCCATCTAATCCATTCCATCATCAGACTTCTTCCTTCGATTTCGATTCCTCTCCTCTTTCACTCGATCCTCTCCCTCTTCCTACTGCTGCGATGGTCTCTTTCCCTCAATCAACAACTCAATTCCATTGGGGATCACCACTTACTACCACTCCTCTACCAGTAATGAGAGATGGAAAGCCCGCACCTCCATTCCCCTTCATCAATTGCTACATGAACATTGACGGTACTCTCTCTCCATGCAGTCAGAATCAGTCTTCGATGGTTATCCTTGCAGGTTTCATGTGTTGTAATCGTCTGCTCGAATCGATTCTCCGTTCCTCTTATGAAACTCTTCCTTGCAGAAGTGGAAGAAATGGTTGCAGTGTACAGAATATAGTGAAGAGAGTGAGGAATGAAGTGGAGAGGAAGTGAGAGGAAGAGAAGGATCTCTCTCAATCGAAGTCTATTCAGATTCGATTCCTCCTTCGAAGTTCTCGCTTCCATGGGAGATTTCGCTATGCATGCTCATTTCGCTTCTGATCTAACGTGTAAAATAGAGAAGGAGGGAAGATTCATCGCTGCTTATGCGACTGTTCCTGCCAAGGTTGAGTCCATTATCATTCCGATGCCATCTCTCCTGTTTCAGTTCTCTTCTTCCGATTCGTCTCTCGCTCTCTCAACAGATTACATGATGCTGCCAAGAGATCGATCGATTGCCAATCCGAAGGAATTACTGATCAAGAAGAATAAGAGGAAGAAGATAATCTCTAATCAGACGATTCCTCCTCCTTCTCCTCTTCCAGCTGCTAGATTCAATGGAGGATCAGTGGAGAATACTGCTCCAGAGGTTGATTTGATTCCCTTGTTTAGTATTCATTCTCATCATTCAGCAATCTCTGGAATTCCTGCAAAGTTCAACTCTTTCAACG
Organism: Pristionchus japonicus; assembly: GCA_900490845.1. Lineage (NCBI taxonomy): Eukaryota > Metazoa > Nematoda > Chromadorea > Rhabditida > Neodiplogasteridae > Pristionchus > Pristionchus japonicus. The sequence continues at coordinate 364,427 of LS515529.1, forward strand.
ACAATTCCGAATATCTCAGTCAGCTTCGATGGTTAGCCCCTCTTCTTCCCCCCCCTCTCCCCTCTTCTATCCATCTAATGATCTCCTTCAGAACAATTGGACGCTCCATCGATCGACGTCACAAAACCAGACGATAATTTCCATCGAATTGTTCCATTCCACGAGAGATCGAGAGGAAAGAGTGACTTCTCATTCCAATGAAGAGAGAGAGGAAGACTAATTACTCCCTCCGTTCACTCAATTATAATGACGATTCCCCTCTCGTAATCAAGATATTCATAATTGTACTACTCTCATGTCATTCACTCATCTCTTTGCAATATTAATTCATTTCCTGTGATTATTCAACTCGGGTTTCTTCTTTCATTCCATTATTTTATATCCACTCTTCATGATCTTCTTCATTTCCCTCTAATCTCGATAAATATCTGAGCCATAAATGGATCGACCTTCCTCTCTCCGGTCAATTCCCTTATCGTCTCTTCTAATATTCTCATCTATCACCATCTTCCATCTATTCATTCTCATCACGAGCCATGGCGTGTCTCTACTTGAAGCATCTCCTTCTTCTTCTTCTCTAGACCATAAATGGAAGGCCTTCAATGACCTTCTCTTTCCCTTTTCATCACTTCAATCTCTTCCTTCCATCCATCGGAATTCGCTAGTCAAGGTCAATTCCTCACAGGGGGTTTGGTCACTCTTTCAATCTCTTCCCTTCTCTCTTTCTTCCTTCTTACCACACCTTTGCTACTCTATCCGTTCACTATTGATTCTCTATCACTTCTCCTTATATCTTGACTGAAATGACCTTTCTTCTTCTACTGTTCTCACATCAATCTCTCCAATCAATCTCGTAGTACTCAGTTCTTCTCTCTTCTTCTCTCCATTCGTTCAAAAGTGCACCCGTGATTTCCAGTCTCTTCCTCTCCTTACTCTCTCTTATTTTCGATTTATCAATCTGGGCAGGTCCAGCATGAACTCAGCTCATTCCCTCAAGTTCTCATCCACTCTCTACTCTATCTAGGCCATTCTCCTCATATCCTCAGGACACCTTCCCTTCTCTTCTCTCTCTTCCAATATCTCATGAACTGTTCGTGTTCAGAGAGGGGAGACAGCCTGGGGAGTGATTTGAATACCTCCTTCCTCTCATCTCCCTCTCCTCCTCCCTTCCATTCCTTCATCCGATCTCACCTTCACTTTCTCTATACATGGGATGCCTCTGACTTCTTTTTCATGCCCATTCGTATCTCATTCCCATCCATTCCATCCAAGCTAGACGACTATTTGTATTGTGACCCATCGTATTACTGTAGTTCTTCTCCCTTTCACAATCAACCATCGACACTTAGATGTCACGTGATGTTGTCCACTAAAATTCACTGCATCAATAGATGGATGTTCAATCCGAGATCTGCCCAATAAATTCTCTCAATCTCGATCCTCTCTCTCGAAGGGTCGATCTCCCCTTCGGTCATTCCCATCCCTACCGGTTTCCACAATGCACTAAACCGCGCGAATCATACTATGTGTCTTCCACTCTCTGCCCCTCTCTTTCTCTATCCTCATTCGCACCCTCTTGCTACACGCTAGACTGTACTTTTACCGATGGTTACCTCGGTCGATATTTATCTCTCTAAAAATAAATATCCTATATTGAACTGTTTAGACAAAGTGAAAAAAAATCGGCAAAAGTTTAGCCTCGTAGGGGGCTCGAACCCCTGACATTCAGATTAAAAGTCTGACGCTCTACCAACTGAGCTAACGAGGCTACGCTGCACTTCCTTCTATGCTCACATGTGTTCCTAACACAATTGCTCACTCTCGTGTTGTTGTCTACTTTTGGAAAGATCGATTGAGGAGGGAATGGACCGGTTTGAATGGGGGTCTAGGGGTGTCTTGCATGGCACAGTTCAAGAGGCAGTCTTATCCATCTCCTCCTCTTTCTCATGCTTCTTCGTCCTTTTGATGGGGTCGCAATTCCCTTTCATCGTCACTTCACTCGATGCATCAATCCCTTCCCTACCTCATATCTATCTCTCCTCTCTATTCCTTCCTTCCTCTTCATCTCAACATTCCGTGTGGTCCCTTCCGATCTCCCTTCCGATCTCCAACCGAGCATGACCAAATCTCGTCAGTATTGTATGTGTATGTGTCATCAATCCCTTTTTCGGTGTCTCTCTTCTCTTTTCCCTCCTCAACCCCTTCACTCTCTTTCTCTCTGCCATCTCTCACCTCTCAACAACTCTTATTGCATCTGTCTCTGTTAGTAGGAGCAAGTTTCGAGAGTTTACGAGAGCAGAGCAGACCCGATAGTCCCAGACCCCCTCCCCCTTCTCTGTCCTCCATTCGTCTTTTTATTCATCCTCTGACATGCAGAATGTATGTTTATCCATATCGATCTCTGTTCTTTCCATTCATCAATTGAATATTCACAGCGTCGAATGTCGGGGAATGATTTTGGACGGAAAGGATCCGTCACTGGATCAATAATACTCGGATTGATTGGAATGGGATTGACTATTGCTGCTATTCTCACTCCTTCGTGGCAGGTATGGAGAGAAGGAATTGATTGATTTGTGCTGCATCTTCTCCATTCCATTCATATTCCCTCGATCTCCTTCCAGGTGGTCAATCTCCGTGAGTACAATTCAATCCACGAACACGGATTGTGGTTGGATTGCACGAGACATTCGAGAGATGGAGAGAGACCTCTATTGCAACGGTTCGTTGTCTATCTAAGACCTCCCATGGTGTCATCAGACCTCCCCCTCAGACCCTTCAATGATCCCTCCCTCTCTCAGATACGCAACCATCACCGAACCCCTCCATTGCGTCTACAAATTCGACTACGATAAGTATTCGGGAACCTTCGATCTGGAGGACGATAATTCGCCTGTCGGGGAAGTCAACAGACACAAATTCTACGGTGAGAGAAGACACTTTCTACCCATTGGCTGCTATTATCGACCAGAATTCCTACAAAGAAACAATTAATGGGGAAGAAGATCAGATCTTCTATGCCAAAAACCTTGAGATTTGAACCCGAAATAGATAATTCTCGGGGCTAAAAATAGGTGGGTTCCTTAGCGAGAGAAGCAATAAATGGAGGGAACTGTCAGTGTGAGAGTCCCCTTCTCCTTCCCTCTCAAGGCTACTAAAGCCCTTCCATGAGACTCGAAAGGAAGGAATGGAATGACTCATGCTTTTCTCCCTTCTCTTTTCCACCTCAATAGGTGGTCATTATGAATAGAGTGAGACTACTGGAAGAGAGAGAGAGAGAGAGCGTGACTCATTCAATCTGTTGTGCAGTGCAGACTGTGATTCACTATAGATGCCCCATACCGATTGAGAGAGAGGGGGGAGAGGGGAGGGGGAGGGGGGGGAGTGGCTCAATCCCCTCATAACATTGCATGTCCTCAATCCGAGAACTGTGAATGGAAGTGTTACTCTCTTCTCTGATAGATGGAACAAAGAGATTCGACCTTGTGAAGTGTTCAGTCTCAATGGAATATGTGTCGGCGAGACCAAAGAAACACCTCAAACTTGGGTAATTAAACCTTTATCTTCATTAAGCATACGCGATATAATATGATGGGGAAAGAGAGATGAGAAAGGGAAAAGAGAAGAGAGGGGGAATGGTCCTAGTACGAATGGAAGTAACGATAGAGGAATGAGGGAGAATGGGGAAGGAACAACCTTTAATGTACGAATGAATCAGAGGAGAAGAGAAGGAAGAGAAGGGCTATTATGATTTGGCTGTACGAAAGGCTAAGAGAAAGAGATATTACGGTCGTGTAGCGACACTCCGGGGGCTAAAAAGTGCTGGGCCAGGGGCTTGAGTAGAGATAGGGAGTGGTTTTGGGTGAGTGACGTGAAATGATAGAGGTGGATGATTAGGAGGAATGAGCAATGAGAATAACGAAACACAATAATAGGGATGATGATGATGTGACGGGGTCACTCTCCGGCCCTGAGAGAATGGGTGCGGGCTGTAGATGGAGAGGATGAGTAGGCGATCACTGGAGGATTGTCCTTGTCCTTCGAGGTAGTTGAGGGAAGAGAGAGCGTTGCACGGTCAGAGCGAGCAGACGAGTCGTCGCGATGGGAGGCTCTCACGGGTGGGCAGCTGATGGAAGAGAGATCAGTGGCTGCCTGGAAAGAAGAGAGAAGAGGGAACGGCCACAAGTGACCAAGGGTGGAGTTCTCGTGATCGGGTGTGGAGGAGCCCGAGAGAATTGAAGAGGCTGGCTCATCTCCGAGCGAAGTTGCCTTGTCGGGTGGCAGCTTGAAGTCACTGAGAGTGAGAGTGGCGATCGAGACAGGGTGGGCTTCTTTCTCCGTGGAGATGCATTCTCCCAGTGATGTGTGGATGATGTCGTAGTTGGAGAAGGATTCGACTCGTAGAGAAGGAGTGAAGAAAAATCGTCGAAGAAGGTCCATGCCGAGAAGGATCATCGGTCGAGATCGACGAGGGATGATAAGTTCTCCCTTCTTCACTGTCCAGTCGAGAGTGGGGCATACTGAAGGAGTAGCGTGGAGATCAATCTTCTCCTGATGGCCGCTTGGAAGAGAGATGAGCAGGGAATGAGTAGATGTGAGATGAGGTTGGGGCTCTTCGAGAAGGAGAAGATGGAAGAGATGGAGAGTGATTCATCCGAGGGGAATGAGTGGAATGAGTTACAGTGAGTAGTCGCTCGATGCGATCGTCATCAACGGCGTCTCTCATGATGTTGAGAACGGAGAAGACGCCGATAGTCTTCCTCTGGGTCTCCTTCATAATCCTGGTCTGGAGAGAGATGGGCAACTTGGTGATGATGAGATTCACCAAGAAGTCGGGGCTGTCGGATTCTCCTTCCGGACAGAGCTGGTGAATGAGAGTGGTGAGCTCCATGTAGATTCGACGAAGTTGCGTTCCCTCTGGATCGCAGTTCTCGATGGATTGAAGGCGAGTGAGGAGAGCATGACGAATGAGAGATGGGCGATCGTACTCCGCGTGCAGGATCGACATGGCTGTGTCGTAGTCAGCGTCGATCTGACTGAGACCAGAGATAATCTCACTGGCCTCACCAGAGAGGCAGGACTTCAGGATGGCAAGCTTATGGCAGCCTGGGAGTGCTGCATCTCCGAGTAGGGCCAGGAATTACGCCTTGAAGGACGGCCACTTAGTCAAGTCGCCGTCGAAGGACGGCAGTTGGGCTCTGCTGGCCAATGCAGATTGAAGGAAGAAGGATGGAGCCAGCTGAGGAGGTGGAGCAGGAATGGATGGAATGAGTGCAGTACCCGAGGGAGGTCGAAGGCCTGGGAACTGCGAGAAGAGTGGTAGAGATGCTTGTAGTGACTCAGAGCGAGTAGTGAACGAGGACCTGCATGAGTGGAGTGAAGGGCTCTGCAGATGATTAGTGACAGGAACTCCACGTACTGAAGATGAATTGACTGCAGCTGGGGCTGTGCCAGGTGCGGTTGCAGTGATGGGAGGAGATGAGGGATCAATCTCGATGGTAAGTTGACTTGGACGACGAGTCGAAGGAGGTTCATAGACGCTTCCATGTGATGAAAGATCGTCGGATGGTTGGGGGATATCGAGTGCTCGAATGGTAGCTTCGTGGACGAGCATAGTGAGGATATCATCGGTGCGAGAGAGGGTCTCGCGAGTCTCAGAAGTGAGGCTGAGATAGTGTTCATCCGTGGTAGTGAATGAAGCATGGGATTCCTTCTCCTTGGGGTCGGTCTTGCCGAGAGTTTTCCATCGATCGAGAGCTGTTTCGATCTTCCGGAAAAGATCGACTACATCACGACGAGCTTCTGTGATGTATTCGATGTCAATCAGAAGTTCATGGTCTTCGAGGGGTTCGAGGGAGTGGACTACTGTCCCTCGCTCATGAAGGAATGATGAGAGAGTATCTAGCCGCTTCGTCAGTGTTCTAAGGGTCGATCCTATCCTCGTACGGAGTTGGAGAGACATGATTGTATGGTCGTAGGGTGCTGCTTCGGTTCAACGCCTTGCACGTATCGTGTGCGAATCGGAATGGAATGGAGACGAGGAGGAGGAGAAACAACTGGGAAGGGCAGATGAGTTGATGATGATGAATGAAGAGACTCGAATGCAATGAGTCGAATGAAGGAAGATGGGAATGAGAAGAAGAGGTGAAGGCGCTCGAATGTAGAGAGCGGGAAGGATGGATGAAGAGAGGATGACTCGAATGGAGTGAGTCGAAGAATGAGATGATGTAAGAGAGTACTCGAATGGAAGAAGCGGGATGAGGAAGAGAATGAAGTGAAGAAAACTCGGATGGAGTGAGTCGATAGATGATGAAGAAGGAAGTTGGGAAGGCGCTCGAATGGAGTGAGCAGAATGAGAAGATGAGGTGAATGAGTGACTCGAATGGGGTGAGTCAGATGGATGAGATGAGAATGAGATGGAGAAGGAGAGCGCTCGAATGCAAGGAGCGGGATGAGGATGGGAGATGAAGAAGGTTCGAAAGGAGTGAACCTGGGGATGGTGAAGGACGGCGAGGTTCTTGTGTGGCTGCCGTAGGTGAACCGCAGATGAGATGGTGGGTTCGTTCACCGAGTTACCATGGTCGCCATGTGTCGGCGAGACCAAAGAAACACGTTTGAGAGTTCGGTAGGAATGTGGTGATTCCACCATCTATACAACCATTCTCCACGTTTCTTCTCTTCTCCTTCTCCTGTACGAGTCTGAGTCACCCGAACGTGTATAAAAGGAGAGGAACATTCCCCTCCTTTGGCTTTCCATACCATCGATAAAGAGTACTGCGGATGTCTAGTTAGTTCACACATAGTATACGGCCTACTATTGTCGTGACATGGCGACCACCACCGACCGTTCCTGCGTTCATCCAGAGCGCTAGTAAGACTCACTCCTTTCGAGTCTTCCCTCTCGACCGGCTCACTCCTTTCGACCGGCGAGTCTCCCCGGCTCACTCCATTCGAGCCACCCCTTCCCTAGTTCGTCTGCAGTCTCGGCGGTTTTTGCTCTACCACCCGTTACCAGCACCTGCTTTTCCGCCCGGAGGTCTGTCTCCATCCGACCGGAGACAGATAAGCCCCCTCCATCCATCCTTTCGCACCCATCCCCCGTCCATCCCTTCCTGGACCCTCCCAGAACAGTTCCCTTCTCTTCCACGGCAGCCACATCAGAACCTCGCCGTACCCTTCATCGATCCCTATTCTCTTCACGACTTATTCGTCTTCATCAGCAGGGCGGTTGGAACGGTAGCATTTCCCTTACAATGCTAGTCCGGAGTGGTGCGCCACTTACCACGATTTCATCGGTCAAGGCAGAGCAAGCAGACTCTCCCCATGAAATCCCCCTTGAAGCACGTGTCGTCTCTTCGAATGGCCCCCAACCTCAGCGCCCGTCGGTTCATAGTCCCGGCTCAGGTCCCCATTCACCCTTTCTAGAATAGATTTCACAGTTTCCCTCGTAACTGATCTATTGCTATGTTTCGTCTAGGGTCTAGGAACTCGTTCAT
>LS515529.1:373058-395143 GCA_900490845.1 Pristionchus japonicus
CCCCCCCTTCCCTCCCTCTCTCATCCTCCTCCTTCAGCAACGAGTGGGAACAGCGTTCTTCCTTCAATTGGCAGCTTGCTTCTTCTATTTCTTCTCCTTCATCGTCTCAATGCTCGGAGTTTACTTCAGCTTCCAGGCAAGTCGATGGTCTTCCCCTTTTCCGTCCAATCAATTCCTTCTTCAGAGTGGAAAGGATCTCTCGATGGAGAACTACTCCCTCAATCGATCCTCTCGTACCAACATGACTAACGTTGCTCGATCGATGGAATTCGAAACTCCGATGTTCGCTCCTCCTCAGATGAGCACTCCCAGACAGAATTACTACAAGGAAGATGATAGACATGTGAGTGATCCACGGATATCTTCATTAGCCTTTCCTCGATTGATTCCCCCCTTCTCTTTTCAAGGTTGCTGAATCAATGCCTGAATTGGGAGGACGTGCCTTCCCATCAGAGATCGCCCCTCGTGGATTCGATACTTCTCTCTCTGGAAGAATAAGAAGAAAGAGCGAAACTTGTGTCTAAATGAAGCATCTTCTCCTCTTCATCCTTTCGTTATCACAATTCAATCAGGTGCTTCACTAGACTCTCTTCTCTCTTCTCTCTCTAGGCACTTCACTATTCACCGGTCGTCCCCTTCAATCAATATTCCCTCCGGTTCATTACCCCCTTCCCTCGAATTCGTTTGTCCTCAACCCCTTTATCATATTTTTCTCAGTTTCTACCTCGATTGACACAGAATAGCTTCAGTATGGGAATCAGTCGATTCCATTTCCTTCATGATCATCAATTCATTGAGTGCTCAATTCACAGTTCACTTTCCTCCTCGACGTTGTCAATGCATTTCCCATTCTCTTCTCCCTCTTTCATCTTCTCGAAACTGCGCCACTTCTCAATGCTCTCCACTGCATTGTCTCTTGCCAATATGTACAGTAAACCCCATTCCATCCCCTCTTCCCTTCTTTCATCTGCCTACTATTTGGTTGTTTGTTCATTGTAATCGATAAAGAATTCGCAGTCATCTGTCGCTCTTCTCCTTACTCTCTCGAATCACTTGTCTCTTTTCTCCTTTGGGAGGCCGAAACCAGTCTTCTTCCCTTCTCCCTTCCATCTGCTTAGATTCCTCAGTCTCGTGCACTTCCTCTGATCAAAGTCTAGTTCTGTAATGGAGTGAAAGTGATTACATCCTCCTTTCCATTTCGAGTCCTCTATTCACTCTCCCCTTTCTCTCTCTTCTCTCGCTCTCCATGATCTCTCTCCATTCAACCCTCAGGATACCTCTATGGATGGAATTCTCCTATCTCTCAATCGTATCTCTATCCATCTGTTCATTTCTCTCTCTCTCTTCTCTACATCTATCCATATCATTACTCCACTACTCCCTCCTTCCCTTCTCCTCCCTTCTCTGACTCATCTCTACTTCCCATTCCATGCCATCACTACTCTCTTCGTGGATTGAGGTCATTCACATTCATGCAAATATCGAAAGAGAGTGAAAGTGAGGGAATGCAACGGTTCCCTCGAGTCTTTGTCTATTACTTTTGATCTGCTCATCTACAATGCAATCCGTCTTCCATTGATCTCTTCTCTCTCTCTTTCAATCAACAATGATCCCATCCTTCTTCTCTACAGGGAGTCATTCTCTGCTTTACGACCATGAGAATCTCTCTCGATCATCTGAGAAGAGAGAGAGACTGACACTCCCTTTGACCTCCCATCAGTGATAATCAGTAGTCTAATCAGACAAAGGACTATTCCGAATCGGGGTCATTCCCTCAGGGCAAGTTCATCTAATTAGCACCTGCCTCAGAGACCTCTCAATCTGAGAGTGGTTCACTTCTCTTCGATCCCATTCACTTCCTACCGGTTATAGTGTGTTCCATCCATCGGTCAAAGCAGATCAATACACCTCCTAGGGGAAGAAAGAGAGAGAGGAGAAGGAGTGACCGTGAAATTTGAAATCTCCCTCTAACCCCACGCGTTTCCTCTCTTCTCTCTTCCTTCTCTATACTCTATCTTCCAACCTATCGCTTTCCCATCATCGTTCTCACCATTTATACCACTTTTCCTATATATTTCATTTTCCACTGAATAAGAGAATGTTGACGGCACACATTGTTGTTTGTCTCTCGATTCGAGTACTTCACAGTTACCATTCGGCCTTCTCTTCTCTTTTCTCCTTTGCTGTATCCTTTTCATATCAATTCGCCTGTTCTTTCTTAGATTTTCCTTCGATTGTGATGAGTGAGGTATGAAAAGACGACGAGAAAAGAAGAAAGAGCGATGGACAGTGGATATTCATCGTGTGGCCGAAAGGTATTATTTCCACTTCTTCATCTAGCTCATTCATTTATCATCGAACATGTTGTGATTATTGTTGTTCCATTCCAGTTTGCCCTGTCAGTATTCTTCTCAGTAGAAGTTCTCGCCTTCACAATATGTCTCATCTCTCTTCTCAGTCCTTCCTGGCAATGGGTTGGATTAGAAGTGAGGAATTGAGAGAGATGGAGGGAGAATCTAATCTCATTGTAGAGAGGGAGAACTGAACATCATCACGGATTGTGGTTAGATTGCAAGAGAGATTATTCATTCGATTATGGAAGAGACAGAGAATACTACGAGACTCTCTATCGGTGAGCGATTACTCACACTGTTAATGCATCGTTTCTTGCATCCGACTTCAATCATCAACCAAATCCTTCATCCTTCCCATCGACTGACCAATCTTTCCATTTCAGTCGTGACTTCCAAGGTTCTCCCTTCGACGTTTTCATTCTCCCTCCACTCGAATGTGTCTACAAATTCGATTATTATATCGACCCAGAAGATCTCTACGATCACAATCACGATGAGAATCGATTGCAAGATGATGCGTACCAACACTTGTTCCTCGGTCAGAACAAAGGGATTTATACTTCTCAATTGAGAACGAAAATGTGATAGTCTGAGTAGTATTGTACCTAATAAATAGTTGAAATTGAAGAATCGCTCATTGAGGTCACAAGATCGCAGCTCTCTCTGCGTGTGGAGTAGGAGTGATTCTGGCGGGAGCATCTCTCCTTCTAGGTATTCAATCCTATTCTTCCTTCCTCATCCATTCTCTCTCATAGGAATCTGTTCCTTCTGTCATCGTACATTCATCGCTGCCTCAACGAGTCTCGTCACTCTTGCTTGTTCGTTCCCTTCTCTCTTCTCATTCCATCTCTCCCTCCTTCATTTTCTCCCTTCTTCAGCTCTTCTCTCATTCGCTGGAGTGGGAACATTCTATGGATGGGCAGTCAATCAAGATAATTCACTCATCAAACAACAGGATGAACAGGAGACCTATGAGGTATCTTCATTCCCTCCTCTTATCCCTTCAATCTTCCTCTCTCTCTCTCTCTCAGCAACATCTTGGATGGGCGTTCTATTTTCAATTGGGAGGAGCTCTTCTTCATCTTCTCGCTTCTTCTCTTGGTTGTTTCGCAACTTCCATCGCATTCAAGAAGAGTCGAACGAAACTTGTGAGGATTGATGTGAGTTGAGAGAGAAGAGAGAGAGAGGGATCACGAAGGGAACTCATTCAGGTAGTCGAGGGTGGAAACTCTGCATCTCAAGCTGATCTTCTATCTTCTTCTCATAATCTAAATGAGACTGCTCCATTCAAAAGGTGAGAATCTTCTTTCCATCCTTCAATGAGTTCTTCCTTCACAGATCTTTCTCTGCTATTTATCGAGTTGATTCCACTTCTCTCCAACAATGGGAAAAGGATTACGCGAAGAAAGTGAAGCAGACTCAAGATTCTTTTGTGAGAACGAAATCAATGCCAATGATGGGAAAGCGACAATCGATCAGGTGAGAGAGATGATTATTGGAACTATTGGAAGACAATTCTAGTCGATCCGTTTATAATAACAGTGAACTCAGGAAGAAACGAAGTAGTCAGAAGAGAGTCTCTTTGGCTGATAATCGATCGTCTTCCAATCTCTTTCTCTCTTCGGGATGCGAGACAGGAGAGACAACGACTGGAACTACGAATACCCTCGAGGTATCCCCCACCTCCACCCCCCCCCCCTTCCCCCTCCCCCTTCATCGTCTTCCTCTTTTCAGAGTTCGTCGAGTGGTCGTCGTCCTCCATCAATTCCAACTCCGATTCCTCCTAAACAATTGAAATCAGCCCTAAAGACTCCTCAATCCAATCGACGATTCGCTTCGACGTACGAGATCAATCGAGGGACGGATTCAGGGAATGAGGGAGGGATGGACACTACCTATGAGTATCTCCCTTGTGATCAACCATTCACGAATAACGGAGTATCTTCATTCCTCACTGGAAAGTGAGTAGACAATCTTGTCTTTCACTCTCTTGATTATTCTTCTTTCAGATCTCAAAAAGGAGTCTACGATTCAGTATACGATCACGATTCGGCTGATTTCTATCTGGAACCAAATTCGAGAGCAGAAGCAAGAAGATCGACGTCGACGTTGAATACTCTGAATAGTGACGTCAGAGGAGGTGGGGGATTCTGAATCCATTCATCGTCATCGTCCATTCCAGATCGTCTTCCTGGAATGCCTCTCGCTGCTGGTTCAATCCAATCCATTCCTATTCCTCCAAGGGAAGAAACACTAATCGATGATGTGATCAGACCATCCACATCCATTGATGATAGAGGGTGAGTAGTCTCTCTCATCATCATATTTCATTATTCATCTCCAGAGTGGATACTCGAACTCGAATTCGTGAGATGGAGACAATTGAGGAGTTGCAGAGGATAGAAAGGATAAAAAGGGCGAGACCGCAGGTGAGTTCACTCCTTCCTCTCCTAGTTCTTCTGTAGCTAATCAGTCCACTTTAGCCTCCTCCTAAACCTCCGACAGTCTCTCAACCAATTGGATCAGCCCTTCTTCCTCCTCCATCTACAACCACTTTTCACGTCGAGCAGGTTCGTTTCTCAGTCAACTTCAATCGCACTTCTGATGAATTGAGGATGTTTTGCCTCCTCGTACTCCCGATCCATTGAAGAAACCGATAATGGGACCGAGAGATCTGGGAATTCCACCAGGGACGAGTAATGGATATGGGTTAGTTTCTTAGATTAGTCAATCAAATAAGGATATTAATTCATAATCAGATATTGTTCCTCAAAAGTGAGTAATTCGTCTCCACCTCGTGAGTTAACTCTCAACACATTTGGTCCCTCTGATCATCGGGGATCAACAAGGTAGTCATGTTAGCAGGAAGAAGGGAATCATTCTCATCGTTAAGATCTCTAACAAGTCCCAAATTCCGTCCTGGATTTGAATTGGGAGGAAGTGGAGCAGAGATATTCGATAGACCTGATTCATCCATTGAACCAACTCTTCCTTCATCTTCTCCTTCTTCATCCATTAATTCCAAAGTGAGGGCATTACTCATCACTTTGTTCATCTCTTCTCCATTCAGAGAGAGAATCCGAAACAATTGAATCTGCACCGTAAACTTCTTCTCGGGACTCTTCCGGATGAAGTCGATCGATCGGTTGGGTCATCCACTATCATCGAGAATGAAACACTTCGGGAATCAAACTCCTCTCCACTTTCATATGCAAGGTCTACTCAATATTCATTCCTTCCAATCAATTGATTCCCTTTCAGAGATGCTGAACTCCGTCTCAATCTCTTTCTCTCTGATCCCATGATCTCATCGCAATCTTCTTCTCCTCTCCGTCCCAATAATCGATCAGACAGTGATAGTAATGAAACTACCGTATAGATAACGGGTACCGTATCTCACTCCATTCCTATCACTTGCCACTTTAATCGTAGCATAGCAATACTTGCCAGTGAATCCATTTCAAGAAATTTCTCATTTCTCACTTCTTTCTTCCTGATCTTCACTAACCTTGTTAACATATCTGAATGCACATGAATTTTCCATTGATCTTTCGTCGACGACAGAAATGAGTCCTCCCTGACAGTAGAAAGCACTGGCAGTGCCCGATTGAGATGAATATGCAGATGGTTCGCAATTAGAGGATTGACATGGATCCAACTGATTCCTTCTCAATAGTTCCGTTGTGTATGACCGGTTGGATTGTGAACCAGAGAGAAAACGATTGGATCAGCTTCGAAAGAGAAGATTTCCAAGTTCTTTTCTGTCTATTCAATAGTAAATTGTTCTGCAAAGAGAAGGGATTAATCTACTCATTCTCTCGTTCAGTTACAATCTCTCCTCCCTCCTTCTCCATTTCATTAGTCTGGCAAGAGCAAAGAAGTGAATAGGCTTGTTCAATCTTCGGATCATTCAAAGAAGGGCGGAGCTATTCGATTGAGCTCCAATCTTTACTGAACATTCATAAGGAGGAGGCGTGTTTAGTATAAAACAGCCTTCATTTCTGTTCAGTTCTACTCCGAACTCCTTCTAATTCAGTTCTACTCCGAACTCCTTCCAATCACTATTCCACATCATAAATGACTCTTCTCTTCCTTCTCATCCTACTCTTTCCGTCTGTCTCTTCCTTCTTTGGTTGTGGATGTTTCCCTCCTCTTCCTCCTCCTCCTTGCTTCCAACCAATTCAACTCCCTCAACTTTGTCTTCCTCAGGTATTTTCCTCTTCCTGTTCTCTTCATTCTCTTCCATTTCAGATTCCTCTTTGTCCACCTCCGTCTCAATGTTGTGGAAGAAAGAAGAGAGAAACAGGAGGTACCATCTCATTTCTCTCTCTTTCTCTCTTCCCTTCCCTTCCCTCTTCTCCCTTCCCTCTCTATTTCAGTAGGAATTGGAATGGTCACTTCTACTCGACGTCCACTCATTTCATCCATTAATTCAACTATTTATTCATCTCTTTGTAATTCAATTCAACTCAAATCAACAATCGATGCAGTGAGATACATTTATAATTTTCCATCTGATCTCTATTTATAATTCCATTTCTATTCAGAATCTCTCTTCTTCTTCTACTCCTCAACTCTCAATTCATTCTGCAATCAAGGCTAAATTCAGAGGAGAATGGATTGTATTCTGTTTAAATAAAAAGTGAGATTCCTTCTGTATCTCTAACTATTTCTTTTCTTTTTCAGTTCTTCTTCACATATCGATTTTGTCGCAGATCAAACTTCTTTCTGCTCTTCCAAAAACGAGAAATTTATTTGTTTCGCGTTTCAACTTAAAAGACAGTTTTTGAGAAAGTGAAAATATCCTTGGCAAAGTTGAAAAAATAGATTCAGTCTAAAACTGGTGTACAGGTAGTACCCCTCGAGTGTAGCTCACGTGCAGCTTTTGGAATCACCAGGGTCGCTCTCCGCCGAATGGTGGCGAAGGCTAGAAACTACCGTAACCCAATCGACTTTGCGAATACGCAATCGCTTGAAACGACCAAGTTCGCAAAAAATACACAAAATTCAGATGATCATACACATAAAGTTACATCCCGATCGGTTTCAAACTCGACGAGAAAAATCAATATTTCAAAAAAATATTCATATTTTAATTTACGGCTCATCGGAGAGTTAGGGTAGAATCCTTTTTTATTCTATTAATCGAAAGAGCAAGTATCCACCTTGCTTCCATACAAATATGAAGGCAAGTTGTGGGTACCCTTTTTGAGAATTTTAATAAAAACAACGCAAAATTGCAAATAAAATCAGTTTGTGATAGGCCATACTATCGAGAACTGACTCAATTTCACCGAACTCACAAGAAGCGCATAGGCTGTCAATAGCCTAAAATGACTCGTTGATTCATACAATCATTCATAGTATCACAGCAAAGGAAAACTATCGATGTGTTATTGAATGGTAGCCTGTGTTTCTTTTTTGAACACGGTATTGAACCTATCGAGAACTGATTTTATTTGCAATTTTGAGTTGTTTTTATTAAAATTCTCAAAAAGGGTACCCACAACTTGCCTTCATATTTGTATGGAAGCAAGGTGGATACTTGCTCTTTCGGTTCATAGAATAAAAAAGGGTTCTACCCTAACTCCCCGATGAGCCGTAAATTAAAATATGAATATTTTTTTGAAATATTGATTTTTCTCGTCGAGTTTGAAACCGATCGGGATGTAACTTGGTGTGTATGATCAACTGAATTTTGTGTATTTTTTGCGAACTTGCGCATTCGAAACGATTGCGTATTCGCAAAGTCGATTGGGTTACGGTAGTTTCTAGCCTTCGCCACCATTCGGCGGAGAGCGACCCTGGTGATTCCAAAAGCTGCACGTGAGTTACACTCGAGGGGTACTACCTATACACCAGTTTTAGACTAAATCTATTTTTTCAACTTTGCCAAGGTTATGAACAAAACTTTTCACTTTCTCGAAAAGTGTCTTTTAACTGATTACCATGATCATGCATGAGTAAACAAATTGGTCATCTCCACCCGCCCGTGTGTTTGCTGTGAGCTATGCGATGAAAAAACTATTTTACGATTAAAAAAACAATATTCAACACCGTAATCCAGTTACTCTCGTCTCTCTAGCAGTCTGGCATGTCTTCGTCTCTGTCCACTCTCTCACATTCCCCATATCTCTCGTTGTTCTCTCGTTGTCTCGCTTCCTTCCGCATTCCCTCCGTTTTCCTTGTCGACACAATTGTCGGTTCGTGTGTAGTCTGATCCGGGTAGATCAATGCCATCTCTTCCCACTCTTCCCTTCTTCCTCTCTCCAGTCACTCTATTATCATGGATACCTCTCCTGTGCCTGACGATTACATACGGTCAGTTTTTTAGACCTAAATGTGGTTCCAATGTGAAATCGCTCACCTCGTCCTCGTCCCCTTATTCGCCTAGATTTTTAAATGTTAATACTTTTATGAGGTCGAGATCTCTCGATCAATAAGGATTTCGTTTTCTTTATTAACTGCATTAATTCATCCATAATAAGTTTTCTTCTCCCAGGAGGAAGCATGCAGTTACCATCTCTCACTCTACTTTCGTCCGTCTCACGGGCGAATGGTACTGCTCTCATACCAAGTGCGATAAATACGGGAAGGATCAGAATGGATTCAACCCCTGCCACGATGATAATTTCGGTTTGTTGTTAAACGATTTGAGGGACAAGTACTTTTTTGTTGTGAAGATGCTACCTTGTATATAGCGACTAGGGATGTCAAATCAATACCCAATAATTCTCTCACTTTCTCCTCTCTTCTCTCCTCTCCTCTCGCTCAATAGCTGGCTGATGAGTCGACCTGTGATGCAAATAGACACAATATATTGTGAGAGGGGGGGGGGGAGAAGCCAATATATTGGGTTTACAAAATTGGTGGGAAAAACATGCAAATGCGCAAACCCAATATATTGGGGCGTCACTCTTACGGACGAACCAATGAATACATTGCGTATTAATATTGATTTACCATCCCTAATAGCGACCTGTTTAAACATCGGAAAGCTGTTTTTTCCAACGTGTACAACTAATAAATCTGATTGAGGTACTCCCCTCATCCTGCAATGCGGCCACTATATATGCAAATATTGCAGGAATAATGAGCTGTCAACTAACAATAAGAACCATGGGATTGACGGTCGTCGTGGAAATGTTAAGCACACGCAGCAACATCTTGCGGTTCTCCAACCAGCACATCATATCACTGGTTAGTGATTCGTGTGATGA
The DNA here is from genome assembly GCA_900490845.1 of Pristionchus japonicus. Lineage (NCBI taxonomy): Eukaryota > Metazoa > Nematoda > Chromadorea > Rhabditida > Neodiplogasteridae > Pristionchus > Pristionchus japonicus. Next base: position 382,633 of record LS515529.1, read on the forward strand.
ATTAGTAACTGCAACAAATTGTCTTCCAGAAATTCTGAAACTTCTTAATAAAGTTGGCATCGTTTGCAAGGGGGTTGAAGATCAAACTCCCCCATCGACTTCCCCTAAAAAGGGAACCTTCAGATTGTGTTGCACATCCGCTCGAGTTAATCCGGTTAAAAAGGTAACTATCGAATTTCGTTCATCCATTTTTCACTTTATTCATTTTAGTTGAAAGAGTATTATCCTCTAGAAAGAATGGTCGTATATGCAAAGGATAACAAACAAAAGAAATTTTTAAAAGAGGAAAAGAATATACCTGGGGACTCTGCGAAGATGGACAAATTTATGGCGGAAGACGTCAAAGGTGTGTTTGAGGTGAGTCAATACCTTTCTGATTGCAAAGCACTCTTGTTACATTCAGACGGCAACGTTTGACCTCTGTGCACTTACAACGTTCGATCGCGAGGATATGCATGCAGTGGGCATAATGGATGTTCTAGACTTTCCGAAATTTAATGAATATCTCGAAAAAGAGAAAAAGAAAGCAGATGTGAGTTCATTTGTTGTATTTATTATCTCTGGTTTCTTTTTTTTTCTAACATCAGGAAGAGCTGAGTGAGACGGAACGAGACAGAAGATACGGATGGTGGAAACTACCAATGCTCAATGGAGAGAAAATGTTGAATATCGTTGTCAAGCAGCTTCTCAGATGCAAAAAATGTGACGAGCCATTTGGTGAGTCATTGTTTACAACTCTGTTGCATATTATAAATTATTGCAGTCGAAGGGGTAAATGACCGTGCAAATCGTATTCCCACTTTCCTCAGTTGTGGTCATATCGTGTGCGTGGAATGTGAACAAAAGGTAAATAAGAAGTGAGATTCTCTGCACATCGTCGTATTGCCTGAGATGTATATCTCGTTCAGAACTAGTGATGGTCCTCGATGCTTCTACGAGTGTACCGTAGGAAGTAGTGATTATGTCAGTGGAATTCCTTCTGATATTGCTCAAGGCGAGTGAGTATCCGAAATAATTGATCCCAATTTTTTTCTTTAGTTTTTTTGAATCGTCCTCCCCCAAACGATTTGTACAAATGCCGCTCATGTGTAGTCGAGCGATACTTCCCTGATGATCACATGTGTAAGATCGGAGAGGAGAGGAAATGCATCTACTGCTGCTTCGATATGCTTCCTTCGAGACAAAAATTCATCCCTAAATGGTGATTAATTACTGGTTAATTCACGTTTAAATCTCGACCACACTAAGTATGTGACATTTATTGTTTGTGTGCTTATGATTAAATACTATATTAGAATGTTTCATCTCATTCTTGCTTCTCCTGCACTTTTGTCAGTTGTCTTTCACTTAAAATAAAAAGCAGAACATGCGGTCAGACTCTGAAAAAAGTTTCACGCACTATTCCTTTTGCACGCTCTCTCGTCTGTCTGACCGGCGAGAGAGCATTGCGAAATGAGATGAGATTGAGTTTATTTTTAACACATACCCCTGCTAACGATGGTGCCTATATACACAGAAATCTGAAATTGAAGTTAGCAACTCGTATCAAAGGAAAGTGAATTTTATGATTCCTTTGCTCCACTCTGCAGACATTTCGAGTTTTATTAATGAAGTATACCATATCAACCTTAACAACTCTTCCTTACCAAAAAAAATAGTTTAGAATCATTGAATGTTGTCGTGCATCTGCCGATTTTGTTCGGGTTTTTAGGCAAATAGAGTCTACTGAATCTGAATTTAGTATGAGACTGCCAGGAATAAGTGATACACGCACGTATCATTCCAATAAAAGCCCCGCAAATAGCATTTCCTTCAGAATTGCAGGAATGGGCTTTCCCACTCACTCGAAACATCGAACATTTCAGTTTTCTGCAAATTCGAATGGTCCATCTCTCGATATTCGTTCATAGATCAATTTCTCAGTGTTTTCACGCGAATGATTCTCCCACGCTCCTCCAATCGTATTTATTCCATCGCCATCGCCATCCTTGGCCTTCTCTCTCTTGCCTCAATAAATTTCCCAATATCTTCCACTCATCTTTTATCCATACGTGTTTGTTTTCATCCTATCATTGTGCATGAGATTACATACTGAATATCACAAGATCCGCGCTCTCTCTCTTATCTCTTTTTTGAGATAATGAGATAATAATGTTCATCTAAGACCATTCTCACAAAATCCTGCTGAAAGGATTGTTAAATCATTGAAGTGAATCTTTTTCTAATGATCGGGGGAGGATACGAAGATGTCTACTCTGATCCAATCATAAATGTACCATTTTCACATTGTCTATTGTTCTAACGTTCTCATTCAGGAAGTGATAATGCCTCTGCAACATTCGATCACAGGTTAATTTGCTTGACTATTCGATTAAACAGATTCTTCAGTTGGATCTCTAATAGTGAATGGTGTCATCCTCTCTCTTATCTTCCGCCGACATGGAAAGGAAGTGGTATCTTCTCTCTTGCTTCGCTATCAATGATATTGTCTACACAATTCTTCACTATGCAACATTCCCTGTGAGTGAGTGGGATGAAAACTCAATTTACCGCATTGAAGTTAACTGAACAATACAAGTCTTTCCAAATATCAATTGAATGATTAAGGTTCCGGAAACCTTTCCGAATATTTTTATCCTCCGTGGACATGGACCCACATTCTCCACTTTCTGGCTATCAGTCTACATGGGGAATTATGCAACTGGATTTCCTCTCCTCGTTTCTCATTTTCTCTATCGAACAATGGCACTCAAATGGCATGGCTATCTTAGTTCTTCTCTGAGATGCCCTTTCACTGTCCAGGCCACGCATTCTCGAGCATTTCTTCAAACTCCTTCCTCTTGCTCTTGCCGTTACTTTCCTCTGTGGGGCGACATGGTGAGCCGCCATTCAATCACAACCAACGCATTCCTACAGGTTTACATCCTCCTTTGTATTCATGGAGCAAGATGCAGAGAGTACTTTCTTCATGCAACCAATCTTCAATGGGGAAGTCTATTATCCTGTGATTCACTCTCCTCAGAGAGGGCCACTCTACTTAGTTTGTGTGTACTGGGTGAGTAGAAAGAAAGATGAGTAAGAGATGAGGAATGAGGAAGATCCATGAAAGATGGATTCCCTAAAAAGAGCGCATCATTTTATCCTAGCAAATGGAGTGCTCTCAGTAATGTTCAAAACACAAACACTGCGATCTCATATAGCTTTCTAGATATATTCATTAATGATTTTCTCTTTTCAGACCGAAGGAACTTTCAAGGGTGGTCGAATCAAGAATTTCGTCGCCCTCTTTCTTCTCTTCATTGTAATGTTCACTGCATACGTCGTAATCATAATTTGTTGTATCTCCATTGTTAGATTCATGAGGTGAGAGAATTGAATAGATGAATGAACAAATGATGAAGGCGAGAGGAGAAGAGAGGAGAGGAAAGATGATCACAGAGATGCACTCGCTCAATCCGTGATCTCGATAATGGAAGAACAGATAGGAAAATAGTATACTTTAAGGAAGAATACTCGAAGTTTGGGAACGATGAGACTGCAGAAACAACTATTCAAGTGTTTGGTCTATCAAGTAATGAACATTTACAACTTGAAATATTTCCGAATCGAATCTTCGCAGACAGTAATTCCCCTCATAACTGCGTACTTCCCTGTAGGAATCTGCATTTTCGCTCCTATCGTTGGTTAGTCTCCTCTTTCTATTTCCCACGAGTGTCCAAAGACTTGCACTAAAATCTCAACAGTAATTGATCGGCTTATGCATAGTTTTCCACCCCATCCTCATTCACTGTCTGAAATAAAATTTGATTGATTGATCGACTATGCAGAGTTTCCGTTCGAGAGAAGTCAAACCGCACTGCAGGATTCGCATGGCCTCCTCTCTCTTTCATCATTCCGAATATCTGTTGTATCCATCCTCTCTTCGATGGTCTCGTCGTCTTGTTGACTGTCACTGAATACAGGTGGGAATAGAATGAGATTCGTTCCTTCTCCATCTGCGTGACTTCCATTGCAATATCTCGATTATTTTCGTCTTCAGGCGGAGTCTTCTCAACTCTGGTTTCTCGTGACCAGTAGGTGGGCTACTCCCCACCTACTGGTCAGATCTACTGGTTGCCTACTGGTCAGGGTACTGGTTGCCTACTGGTTGAGCGCTGACCAGTAGGCAACCAGTACCCTGACCAGTAGGTGCCTACTGGTTGCCTACTGGTCAGCGATCAACCAGTAGGCAACCAGTACCTTGACCAGTAGGCAACCAGTACCCTGACCAGTAGGTGGGGAGTAGCCCACCTACTGGTCACGAGAAACCAGAGAAGTTTGTTCCTTGTTCGAAGAGAAGTCAAGTGATGAAATCAACAGATCGAACACTGAAAACATCGGCAGCCTTTTCTCATCAACAACCGACTCTCACACTCAATCTTACTTGAATAGTTCTAAATAAATCGTCTGAAATTAAGTTTCTATTTGTTTTATCCAAAAAAATACTCAACTTCCTGTTTTTTTTTGCCATTGCTATGTAAATAGATAAAATATTCATCAAACGCTGCTGTGCAAGACATAGAGAATAATTAATGCGTGAATGGAGTCTGAATGGCGTGAGAGATACATCTGATATGTGAAATATGATATTCATGAAGACAGAATATCAGCTGGATATGATAGTCGGAGTTAGAATCAGAAGGGAAAGGAAGACTGATTGGTATGTTCGGTGGATACGATAAAGTCTATACTAATGTATATGTTAATGTATGTTTCATTCTTGAGTAATCGTAGTCTACCTCAACCAATATTTCAGTTCTACTCAATCAATATCCAACACTTTCTAACTGGTGAAATAGACGATGAGGTCATTAAGTAAATTGGAATTTTCAGTTTCTTCTGTGGTCATAAACTGCTTACTGGTTTATTTCATTGCTAATGGAAAGGGTAAAGACATCGGAAATTATCGAATGCTGATCACATGTTTTGCTGTGAACGACTTGATCTACACTACCATTCATTTCTTCACTTATCCGGTTTGAGTGTCTACTGCTTCTTTCCTATTGATGCAATTCAGATTCCTGAGACGTATACGAATACATTCATGATGCGATCCCATGGTCCTGTCAAGTCTCATTTCTTTCAATGCATCTACATTGCCAATTATGGAACATCTTTCCCTCTTCTATCAGCTCATTTCGTATATCGAGCATTGACTCTCAAATGGTAAGTGATACTTAACCTCAGTTATTATCGGCTTTCTTTATTCAGGCCTCGTTTCTCTCATCACTTCCCTAAATTTCTGAGTCTAACCATAGGAATGACGTTACTAATGGCTGGACTCTGGTGTGGTGTCTCCTCCTCTCTAGACATCACCTGCTCTCTCTTCAGGTTTTTCGTCGGTTTCGTTTCTTTTTCTGCCGATGAAGAATCGAAATTGATAACGAGACCATTGATGAGTGGATTGGAATGGAGTCCGATTGTACACACGAATGAGACTGAAGAGTTGTATGTGGTGGGAACGTATTGGGTGAGAGATCATGAGTGAATCTCCCTATGCTTCGATCACAGGCGAAAGGGACCTTCTCTGGACCTCGATGGAAATGTTTCGGAGGGGCGGCAATCCTCGTTCTAATCATGGTTTCTGTCTATGGGACGATTATCACTTGCAGTTACACGATCATCAGATTCCTCAAGTTGGAATGAATCTCTTCCTCTTCTCACTCAATTCCATCTCAGAACGAATGCGAAGAGCGTCAGTTCAATTCGACTGCAGAAGCAGCTTTTTCGTTGTCTTGTCTATCAGACAATCTTCCCCATGCTAACTGCTTACTTCCCTGCTGCTTATTGCATATTCGCCCCTATTCTCGGTGATTTCAATCACTCTTTCAAAGGTCAAAGATGAATTCAGGTTTCTCATGGCCGCCAATCTCAATAATAATGCCCAACTTTTGTGTGATGCATCCAGTATTCGATGGAGCTGTAGTCCTTCTCACTGTCACTGAATACAGGTAGAAGAGGAAGTCAAAGGGAGAAAGAAGATTGAAATTCATTCAGGAAATCGCTCATTCGACTTCTCTTTTGTGGTCGTCGAGAACTGAATAAAGTGAATACTCCGACCGCCTCTCTTTCGAATGGATCGAGAACAAAGAAGACTACTGTTGCAATGAATAGAATATGAGTCTTCCAATTCCAATACAAGGAATATTTATTTCGTTTCTCTTATGAGGCCGTTCGCGAGAGAGTCGAACAAATCCGCCTGGGTCTGGCACACCCCCAAAAGGTAAATTCTCTGAAACTGTGTGGATTGGGGTTCTCGAGGGTGCTGATGACGTTATACACCTTCATTTTGCATATCGACTCTCCGTTGGCTCCAGACGACGTCGCGTCGAAATCGGTTTTCATGGGATTTCTCGGCTCTCTTGAACGCTAAAATTAAGCCAATGTGGCTTCCTGGCTAGAATTAGATGCTGATCACTACTATCAACTTCATTTTTTATTAAATATTTTTATTATTTTTAAAAATGGAATTTTTCGTGGGAGTGAATGCTCACGTGGTCTTTAGCATAGATCGATCCGGGATCGAGAGAGGATTCCAAATCTGTTTTGAGGGGAGGCCTAAGTGGTGCCACTTTCGAGAAAATCAACTTATAGTGCCTGAAAACCCCTTTCCTCTCCTTGTTTACGCAATTGAACCTTTGATCTCCTTTGATCTACCTCGAGTCTCTCATTGTTTTCTCTCCCCTGCCGCCTGTGACCCCTCAAAGGTCAAAGGTTCAATTGCGTAAACAAGGAGAGGAAGGGGGTTTTCAGGCACTATATGTTGATTTTCTCGAAAGTGGCACCACTTAGGCCTCCCCTCAAAACAGATTTGGAATCCTCTCTCGATCCCGGATCGATCTATGCTAAAGACCACGTGAGCATTCACTCCCACGAAAAATTCCATGTTTAAAAATAATAAAAATATTTAATAAAAAATGAAGTTGATAGTAGTGATCAGCATCTAATTCTAGCCAGGAAGCCACATTGGCTTAATTTTAGCGTTCACGAGAGCCGAGAAATCTCAAGAAAACCGATTTCGACGCGACGTCGTCTGGAGCCAACGGAGGGTCGATGTGCAAAATGAGAGTGTATATCGTCATCAGCACCCTCGAGAACCCCAATTAACACAGTTTCAGAGAATTTACCTTTTGGGTGTGTGCCAACCCTTGTTCGACTCTCTCGCGAACGGCCTCTTATATCTCCTGACGATAAAGTAGTTCGTTTCCAAAAGGAGTGCACTATGAAATTGGAATCAGTTTGCAGCGAAAAGTGCGAATGGACTGTGAAAGTTCACAAGAGACTCAAAATGACACGAAACTCGAAGAGAGCAGGGAAATAACGACATCACCCGATAAATGGATTTGGAATACGAAAGAGAGATTAGATCGCGTGTGGAATGAGATAAATCAGTAAGAAAAGAGGAATGTTTGGCGGATACGAAAAAGTCTACACCAATCAGTTCGTCAATGTTAGTTTTTAATGAAGCGATTCAAAATAATAATACTTTCAGCTTTTCTCAATAATCTTACAACATTTCTTCACATGTGAGCAAGTTTTTTGAGACTAGGTATACGCTCGCTATTTTTTCAGTAGCCTCACTCGTGACTAACTCTCTTCTGATTTACTTCATTTCAAAAGGGAAAGGGAGAAAAATTGGCAACTATCGACTACTTATTATCTGCTTCGCTATCAATGATTTAGTATACACTGTCGTCCATTATCTCGTTTATCCAGTGAGAAGTAGACTGGAATATCGAGAAGCAGATGCACGTTCTTCAGATTCCCGAGACTTTCAATGACTCTTTCCTAATGAGAGCACATGGTGTAGTAAAAACGCATTTCTCTGCATGTCTCTACATTGGAAACTACGGGACTTCATTTCCTCTTCTATCGGCTCATTTTATCTATCGTTCTCTCATACTCAAATGGTAGTAGCATCAATACCATTTTTTTGGAAATGCATAGAATAATTTCTAGGCCCAGATTCTCGGATCACTTTTCTAAATTTCTCTCACTCACAATAATCGTGACAATGATTATGTTCGGATTGTGGTATGCAATGGAGAGTCGATGGAGGATAGAAGAAGGTTCAGGCTATTCGTCGCTCTCGTTTGTTTCACTTCTGATGAGGAATCGAAGGCGATCACAAGACCATTGATGATCGGAGAGGAATGGAGTCCAATTGTGCACTCGAGAGAGACGGAAGAGTTGTATGTCGTGGGAACATTCTGAGTGAGAATCACATGATAATCATTCACCATTTCTTTGACGTCATTCAAACTTCCAATATTTGTTCATCCAGGGTAAAGGAACATTCAATGGTCCTCGATGGAAATCAATAGGAGGAGCAGCTATAGTCATAACTGTTCTATTCACTGTCTATGCAACTATCACAACTTGCAGTTTTCAGATTATTCACTTTCTCAAGTGAGTCTCAATCTCCTTCTCTCTCCCTCCTCATTCATTCATTCGAATCCTCAGATCGAACTCCAAAAGTATCGGTTCAATACGATTGCAGAAACAGCTATTCAAGTGCCTGGTTTACCAGGTTTCCTTGCGATTAAATAAAGTTGAGAATCAGTGAGATTTCAGACAGTTTTCCCCTTGATAACTGCATATTTCCCTGCTGGTTACTGCATGTTTGCTCCCATTTTAGGTGAATTGCGCAAAACAATTGAGAGAACAGTTTGATTAAGGTCTTTCGTGGCCTCCAATATCAATCGTCATGCCAAATCTGTGTGTGATGCACTCTTTTATTGATGGAATGGCCGTACTTCTCACTGTGACGGAGTATAGGTCAGAAGAAGGAATGGGGAATGAGTAATACTATTTACTTCTTTCAGAAAGTCTTTACTACGATTAATGTGTTGTGGGAAAATTGAGAATGGGAAGACATCAGAAGGTTCGCATATCACTGGAAGAACGAATGCAAGAAATGGAAGTGTTTGAGAGAAGAAAATGAGATGAGCAGAGATAAAAATGTTGAGTTGAGATGGAAAAATCTAGATAATCGGAAGTTCAATTTGATCACCATCCTCATTGTTATCATTGTGAACTTGTACGTCAACTTCAATGGTTTCTAGACGGCAAACACTTGAACTTTCCGACTTGATCCAATTTCTTCCCACGTCCATTTGAATGATTTCTCCGATTTCATCGTCATCTTTCTGCTCTAAATAGGACAAATCAGATTAAATGGATTCATTATTCAGCTTACCTTCATGCACTTTGCTTGCTTCTTTTTCTGTTTTACTCCCATGTGTAACACTAATTCGTCTCCTGACATAGGGGGAATATTCTATGGGAGGATTCCACGATGATCTCTCTTGCTCATTTCGACCTGAGATGCACGAAAGTATCATTTTTTCTCTCATGTAGCTTCTTTCTTTTAAAAAAACAAAACGTTTAGAAAATCACACGCCCACGAGGGGGAATAAATACTCACACATTCACTGTTTTAACGAAATAAAACTAACGGTTCTTGCTGTAGTAGCTGCAGAATAGCCAGAGAAGAGCAAGGAGGAGAATACAGAATAATCCTCCTCCATACACTTTGGAGAGATGCATTGGATAGTCAAAATTATCCCTTGAGAAGTAAATAGTCGCATTTGTGATAATCATGACTATTGATGAATGGAGAAGAATGAAGAATGAGTGGAAGGTGGAAAGATGGCCTCTTTTAGTCTGAGAAACTTCCCCTCCTCATCTGATTTCCCACGATAATAAAGAGAGGTCAGAAGAAGAAGAAATAGAAGAGTGCACGAATAACAATGTCAACCACATACTATACTAATTATTATGAAATAGTGTTTTCATAGCTCACATACTTTATTTCTACTGAATATGTTTATGCAAACCTCTTCTGTATCTCTCGATCATGGATACACGCATCAAAGGGATCATTGCACTCTTTTATTGCTTATTCGTTATCTTCCAAATGTGAACCACGGCATAACGAGAGAATCTCTTCTCCCCTTACGTGCTGAACTAGAATCTCCCATGGGTTTGACAGATTGTGAGCATAATCGATACGATGGTTCAACTCAAGGGACGAATGAAGGAGTAAAGGTCAGCTCTAAGATGAATTGTTAAAATGCAATACATTCCTTCAGTGGAGGAAGGTATCACTTGCAATCATTCTCATTCTAATTGCTGGTATTTCTGGCTACGATGCGTCTTCTCTCGATGGTATTTCCCTCTGTCTACTCATCTATTCGATCCACTGCTCTTCAGGGAGTTTCTCTTGTCCAGAGTCACTTCGCTATTCGAGATTCTCAAACTGCTCTCATCAATGTTTCTCAGAATTATTTTATTTTTTTTACTGAGAGTATTCAATGATTTCAGACGTTCTCGTCACTTACTCACACACTTTCTCTGGCAACTTTGTGGGTTATGGGAGATTTCATTGAACGAAAGTTTGTATTTTATACTTTCACCACTATTTCATTCTTTGCAGAACGCTCCTATCCTCTTCCATCGCAGGGTGGATTGTTTGTTGCTTTTTGGCGTTAACCGCTCAAACTTCAAGCTATTGGGTTGTGACCCTATCTTTTGTTTGACTTCTATAGTAACAATATTCAGATATTTGTGCTGCTCCGTTCTCTATCTTCCATCTTCAGTTCAATCTTCAATGTTCTCATTCCAGTCGTTCTCGCTGATCTATTCGATGGTTTGTCCATTCATCACAGTAGACTCATCTTGACGATTGATCGATTTCAGACAAAACACTTGGGAAAGCTCTCATGTTCCTTACTTTCATGCAGATGTCTTCCGGGTACGCATTTCTTCATTACTCGCTCACTTCCTTCCACTGTTCAGAATAGTGTCAGCATCGGTAACTTCGTGGTTCGTAACTAGTCCACTTCCATGGTTTTCTGCTCTTCTCATTGCTCCCTCTCTCTCATGTATTCTTCTTCCTTCAATTATCTGTTTGATGAAGGTCGGACCGCATTCCATTTTTGTTACCGGCATAATTTTCAGGCCAGAAAGAGATCGATCATTTTCAAGAGGCACAGCTTTCGCGATTCTCTCAAACTATTCTCGACGTCAGTCAGACTATTCCTTCTACTAGACCGACATCCATTCAGAGTATCTTTCCTGTTGATGGTAATTGGACAATCTTGTGGAATGTTCAATATGATAGCGAGTTCATTCTGGACTCCGACTTTCCTTCTCTCTGCATGGAATTTCGCCCCTTCGGTCTTTCTCGGTCTATCGTATCCCATGTTAGTTTACATCATTTATTCCTGTTCAAATAATTATTCAGCGTAATCACTCTCAATTCCTTCATTTCTCTTTTCGGTTCAATTCTCGGTCTTCCACTAGTTATGTGGATTGCACACGTAAGTTTATGCAGGTCTTTGCCCTTTAGTGTTTTCTTTCAGTCATGGAACTTCGGTACGGGAATTCTGCATAGTCGAAAGAATGAAAAGGCGTTTCCAATCGTCGTCTCGATTGGTTCACTCGCTACTGTTGGTGTCTATCTTATTGTTCTTCTCTCGACTGGAAGAAATTTTATTGTCTCTACGGTAATTGATTATTCGCTTTCTCTCGTCTATTCCAATTCAGTCCTTTCTCTTCCTCACTGGATTCTGTAGTGCAGCAGAAGGAGCTCTCGGCCAATTGATGATGCTCGTGAGTCCCCCCCCCCCCTTCCCCTCTCTCCTCCCTCTCTCCCCTTCTCCTCTCAGACAGTTGTCCCTCGTCGTTCTCGATCCTCTGCTGTTTCTCTCTCTCGTCTCATCACTGGAATCATCACGATTCCCGCTGCACAATTCGTCGGATTGGTGAGAAACAGTAGTCAATCTTTCATCAATCTTTTCTTCAGCTTTCCGATATTTTCTCTTCTGAATCGGATTCACCCGAGAGTCGTTTCATCGCCTTTCGAAACGTATGATTGAGTCTGATTAATTTTTACAATCCATCATGAATCGATCAGGCTCTTCTCTCATCTTGGATATTCGTCCTTCTCTGTGCTCTTTCATACACGGGAGTCGTATTCTTCTACGTTGGTGATTCTAGAAGAGCAAAGGACATAGATTCAATGGAGAAAGAGGAAGAGGGAGAAGCCGATTCCCTACTGAGATCAATCGAAGCTCGAAATTCGAGATTGCTCCATTCTGCTATTCAAACCCCTTCTCTCTTTCTCTTTTCTTTTGGACAAGAGATTCTACTGGGGAGAGATAATGACCATATGGTTATTAATGACGAATGAACTATGTTACACTGAATGAACTCTACTTTATCCTTCTCGCGAGATCGAATGGAAGAGCAACATTGTATGTGAGACCTTTACGCCCTCTTGAAGTTGTTGGTAGCAGGGTCGAATACGGTGCCAGGAGGGCAATCTCTGGTCTGCCATGATCCCCATAGACACTGATCATATTTGGCCTTGTTAGCATTTGCACGCATAGTTCCTGAATAGAAGGATGATGATGATAAGAAGAAGTTTCCAATTCACCATCATTGCACTTTCCACCAGAGGGAGCAG